>CM036940.2:2123694-2235616 GCA_020352615.2 Yoshiicerus persimilis | reverse complement strand
GTTGGTGGGCTCGGCAAATCATATCTACGTCGTTAGCAGCGTTGAACTGAGCTACTACATCAGAGCCAAACAAGTAACCAGCCCCTCTTGGACTTACACCCCAACCGGTGGTATCTAAAGCAAAAACAAAACACGAACATTAGTATTTCAGTACATTTTTACATAAAATACACAGCTACTGCAATCATAAATTATATTACAAGTTCAGCAATAAAAGAATTATTCTAAAAACTTGATAATTTCACATTCTATTTAAGTTGATAATTTAATTACGAAGGTTCAAATATTTGGTACGTTAATTTTACTAAAAGATGATAATCTTCACATTGCCTGACTTAAATTCTATAAGTCTTGTAGCACTTCGCTACCATTAAAATGAATTGTGAAATTTTGAACATGGACTAGTAGGGTTTAAATATTAATTTTCAGGATTTTTGGATGGATATTACAAATACCTTCAGGGTCAGACCATAGCAAGTCACACATAGGACCATCGTGAGGAACTTCTTGCTTCCGGTCTATTGCCCGAATCTGATCAAGAGTTTGAATTGATGGTGACAACCCTCCGTGGACACAAAAGATCTGAAATGTCAAAACACATCATTATTTAAAATTAGTCATAAAGGTTTAGTAGTCTCCAACCAAATGGTGTTTCATTTAAATTACTTAAAATTATAAACCGGGACAAAATTATCGCTGTTTCAAATCAAAACGAAATAATACTCCAATCCAAACTTGGCTAATTTTAACAAGTTTTACTTTAGACCGTTTCACGGAACGATACGAATATATACAGTTTATTAGTTTCAGTGGTAATCGGTAATCCATTAAATTCAAATACACACGTAAAAATACAAAAATAGCCTAATAATATAATAGCTTTTCTAATTGCACTTTAAAGCTGCGGTTAATTAATTAGTGACAAATTGACCATTTACGAAAGCCCATAGGATTCGAACAAGTTAGACATTGGTTATATTTTCACTTGATCTTGACTACAAACAAATCTATATGACAATACATTCATAAACACGATATTTTAAAAGTTTCCCAAATTAATGGTCAATGACTGCATTTAATAAATGATGGTAAATACGAAAGGTATAAAATGTCAACAATTATAGTGTCAATTGTCAATGCAGTCAACCAGCTTCTAGAATATATTCAATTCAACTATTTTGGTTTTAGGCAGACAATAATCTTTACATTTAAAATACAGAGAAGTTAGTAGTGTTGTAGAGAGAATAAAATTGCAGGTTATATAATTCAGAATTTTCATAAACTGCACAAGTCTGGATCTGGACTATAACTTTATGAAACCCGTTATTTTTGTTACATTTCATTTAATTTGGAGAAACGATTGAAAGGGTATAAAAAATAAACGAACAGAACCAAAACAAAGGTTTTCGTTTCGTTTTCAAGGAACGAAACCAAAACTATTGAAACGACTAAACGAAACGGTCCGATTTTAAATAATCAGCTTATTCACTTTTGAAAAAACTCTATTGTTAGCGACTACGAAATTCAGTTTACCAGAGAGAAAAAAAACTCGAAATCGAACTTACTTTGCCGTCGATAATGGCTGAAAGAGATAAGTAGTCGAAAATTTCAGTACAGTACCGCCAGACGGTAATCGATCCATATTTTCTAAGACATTCGTCGTAGAACCCGTAAACTTGAGTAATTTGTCTAGATTCATGATTTCCACGAATGAGGGTGATTCTATCCGGATAGCGAACCTGCAAAACAATAATTTTACAAATTATGACTTAGAATATATGATACACGTGAACTCCACGCTGCACAACGCAACAAAATCTGACAAACTAAGTCCCACAAAGTTGAAAATTGTCCCATTTTCAGATTTTCTTACCTTAAGAGCTAGGAGGAGCAAGAAGGTTTCTACGGAATAGAAACCTCGGTCAACGAAGTCTCCCATGAAAAGGTAATTCGTTTCAGGAACATCTCCACCGACTTTAAACAGCTCCTTGAGGTCATAGAACTGACCGTGAATATCACCACACACCTAAACATCATCCAAATCATTATTAGTTAAACAATTAACAAAAAAATCCAAATATATTTGACATTGTGTCCCAGAAATCAATTTTACCAACGCCTTCACCTTTCAAATTAATCCCCCGCCTAAAAATAGTAATTTGCAAACCCAGGAATCAATATAGAAATAATTTCTACATTTTGCCAAACAAATAAATGGGTCTGGAAAATATTTGTAATATAAAAAGTAGGGGTGACGGGTCCACAAAGTTTTAGTGCAACTGGTGACCCTTGACCGCGCCTACAGTCATTTAGGAATCCCGCCCTGAATATTATACCTAAAATTTGAAAATTTTGATTCTAGCCCGAACCTTAGAATTGCATTGGTAATCTACGTTGTCTTTTATCATTGAAAAGTGATTAAATCTTGGAAAACTTACCGTGACTGGAGAATCCACCCGTTGAACATTTGATTCTTCAATAAGAATTTCCCTAGCTTTAGCACATAGTGCTTTTACTTCACTCTCCTTAATTATTTCACATCTTTTCAGTTGTTCTATTTGCCTATCTAACTCCGCGGTGCTCGAAGTCGTCCTCATTTGTTAATAAATTAAAACTTTGAACATAAATTAACGGATGGAATCTTCTATTCTATCCCTTTAAATCGAAATCGGGAGAAACTACGTGATATTCTACTGTTGATGCTGACGGATCAGATGAATAACCGTAAATCTAGGTGAAGTATTAATTTTATATTGATTACAGATGACAGAACCAAATCTGACTAACACTAATAATAGTGTTGTTATTGCTTTTGTGTTGTCGAAAAGAGAAATTCTATTCTTGGCTTCCTTGCCACAACGTTTGCTAACCGACGGAGGAGAGAGAATGAACACTATTCCTTTTCTCAAAAGTTAGCTGGCAAAGCAGGTCGATTCCTTCCTTGATGGCGTCAGCGCTCCCAAAACCCACCACCAGTTCGTCCATACTTCTTCATATGCAACTTAGGTAATCTACCATTCTAACATTACAGCATAGTACCGCCAAACTATACACATATATAATTTACTCCTTTTGTCACGTGATATAACCCACTACTTTTAAATGTATTCTTAATGAAGCCTCATAACTCACAAATTTCCTTCAGGCGTCTACCAGAGAGTTCACACAAGTTACCCGAAACCTGATCGGAAACTTTAATACATCTTGAACTGACCTCAAAAGTTAAAGTATGTAAATTGTGAACACAAAAGCAGTTCTCAGTAATATTCTCTTACTCTACAGGTGACTTTGTCAATTAAATTATGGGGAAAAATTTAATACACCTCAAAAAAATTGGTTTATTTCAAGAAATATTATTTTTCTTGAAGTAAATCAAATTTTTGAAAAGTGGAATAATAAAACCATAATTTTATTAATTTATATGATACGTGCAAGTATTAATATTATTTTGCATTTAACACTAAACATTTTCTAGTATAGAATTTTAAGTTTACTGATGTTCATTGATGAAATTAAATTTAAAAATTAGGCCGGTAGGCTTAAAACTCTTTATTACACTAAATTATAAGTTAACTTATTATTAAACCAGATTTTTTCCATAAATTTTTAAGACGAAGTCATCCAGACCATCGCTATTTGAAAGATAAAATGAAACCTCATTTATCATTTACCTGTTGGAAAAGAATCCTTGTTAAATTCCATACAATGTATACCTTTTAGAACGAAAAAGCTTCTTCTGTTTATATGTCGAGTAACTTGGTGTTTGGCACCGGGTTCTGTTGCTTTGGGTGTGAAATAGGCCTATTGGCTGCCTTAGATGAGTCTTTAGCTTTTAAACTTTTGTTTTAAGGACTTTTTGGTGTTGTTGAATGCTAAATGTAAATACATGAAACGAAAAGTAAACAACACCAGTTCTCAGCAGGCCAATTCAAAAATTGATCAAACACTATTGTCATTTTATAATTTAAACATCTTTCTCACCTATGATAGCATAAATCACTATTTTTTTCATTGTTTTCCTTTTAAAATCACGACGACCGAAAAACACGATTAACGAAAGTATACTTTAGTGAAGTACAATAATTAAGTTAATTAGTTTGATTCACTTTGTGAAACTCGGTTCTAAAGTTTGGATATATTCCATCTGAATGTTTATGTACGCTGTCAATTTCTGGTTGATTTAGTGGGCGTGACAATACTCTGGAGGCATAGTCAACAGTTGGCACTGACATCCAAAAATAATCAAAGAAATTCGTAACATTAGTCAAAAGATTTGGCTCTTGGGGATAAACAAGTTGGGAAACAAATGTACAAGGAAGGTCAGTTTTGGCATTAATAAACCATAGTTAAAGACTGATGTGGATGTGATGACCACTAACTGACTTAACCACAAAAAGATAAGACAGCATCTGGTCTGGTCATCGGGAATCTGCTTTACAATTATCAAGAACCTCAGGCCACAGACCTAAAATCTAATGTATGTGCTATACCATTTGTTAAACTCTGTTAATAAGTTAAATTTTTAATGAATCACCGAATCACGGTCAAAGACGTATAAAAAGACTTTTGAGATTAAAGTCTTCAGGCAATATCCTCCCTGCAAGATTCTGGAAACATCTGGAGTACTATTTTTAAAGATACCTCATTATTTTGTTACCCAATACAAAAAATTCCAAACCGGAAAGCGGACATCCGATTTCTTCCCGGATTGACGGATGTCATCCGTGACGGGGCACCGCAAGGTGCCCCCGGATGACATCCGCGTACGGGGCACCCGGTGCCCGGGCACCGGGCGCCGCAGGCGCCCGGGCACCACAAAGGTACTATTTGGGCCAACTGGCACTCAAAATCTCCAAATTGGGCGTTTCAGAGGTGCAATATAGCTTATTTTGGACTTTTTTTGTGCCTCGGGATTATATTTACGAAAAAAAGCTTAAATTTTGGGTGCCCCAAAAAAATTTTTTTTGCTCCCGGATTATATCCGCCAAAAAGGTGCCCGGGCACCCGGGTGCCCCTCCGGGGCACCCGAGGAAGAAATCGGATGTCCGGCGGAAAGTTGTAGTCCCTTCCTACACTTCCTAAATCCGAAAGCACCCGTCCTTAAGGGAAATGCAATGTCTTTTTTGATATTTATTCATAAAACATGTCTTATTTGCTTCTGAATGATTCGATTTGTTATTATTATTTGCAGATTGGGGTCTTAATCGTTAAATCAACCCATCGGCCTATTGACCCAGTATCAAGACATCGATTGTATCTCTTTCATATTGAAGTGTAAAGAAGAACTTTTCATAATTTCCGTTTTTGCCAATTTACATATGATCTAGTCATAATAATACCTCGCCTGAAGAAAACCGTATGGAGAAGTACAACAGGAAGTTAACGAAGATTAAGTAATTTTGCATAAAAGTACGTTCAATTGAGATTTCGAAATAATGGGGAACATACACACTGTGGGACCAAATGAGGCACTCATTGTTTCAGGTTTGTGTTTTTCATAATTATCATTATAAATACAAATAACGAAAGAACTAGGTGCAAACTTAGCCAAGAGTCCTTGTTGTTTAGTAGTCAGTTAAATTGAGAATAATTTTAAGCATCCGCACAATTTTGTAAATATATTTTTATGAATATCTCAGCGACCAGTCGTCATGGAAACATAATATTTGGTGTTTTCAACACATCTAACAAATATCTAAACTTAAATTTTTTGTTTTGCCAAAATTCGAAAATTTGGCAAAGTTTGGGTACAAAACATTAAAAGTCGGACACGGATATCTTAGCCACCTGTGGTCATGCAAACATAATATTTGCGGTTTTCAACACCTCTAAACAAGATCTTGGGTTGTTTTTTTTGTTTTGCCAAAATTCGAAAATTTGGCAAAGTTTGGGTACAAAACATTAAAAGTCGGACACGGATATCTTAGCCACCTGTGGTCATGGAAACAAAATATTTGCGGTTTTCAACACCTCTAAACAAGATCTTGGGTTGTTTTTTTTGTTTTTTCAAAATTCGAAAATAATATTCATTTGTATAGTTCTGTACCTACGAATGAAATAAAATGAAATTGTACATTTCAATGTCCGCAATGCATTTATACTTGTGCATAATGACGTGCTAAAATTGTAATTAACCCCCCTCAATTTTTAAGCAGTTTCCCATAGTTACAGCGACCAAGACCCTACACTCTTTTCAATCTGAAAGATTGAGAAGAGTGTAAAGCCTACACTAGTGCAAACTTATAAAGTATGCCCTAAAATTATAATTAGTATTTATGGGTATCCCTTTTCGAAATACTTCCCCTCTACGGGGGATTTATTTCGATATAAGACAGGAAACGGTACTATTACAGTATGTTTATATATTTAATATATTAAATTTTTAGATTTCTAAATTCTAACAGTTCTATACAAGGTAAATTAAACTTTGAATGACAAATACACAAATATTTCAGGATAAACTGGCCTTTTAATAGAAAAAATCACAAAATCATGGCATCAAATAGCATACACACTGTTGACAAGACATAATATTATATATCTCCACAAGAATGAAATGGGTACAAAACTACCTTTACTTATTGTTCATTTTTGGTTTTGACAAATTATCTAACAACCGTTAGAGAACATTCAAATACCACAAGGACTGCTTATTATCAAAGTTTGGCACTCTGTTTGAATATTTTCGAAAGTTTCTACAGAAGAACATTACACTTAAAATAATATTTTGGAGTATTAAACACCTTAACATTAGGTATTACGTAACATACATCAAAAATGGGGAACAATTATTTAGGAATTTAAAAGGAAACTAAACATTTATAACGTTTAATGAAATACGCCCTCTCTAAATAAATAAAGTTTCCCTTCATTTGTTTTTCTCATATTCTCATATTCAACTTAGATATTATACATTTATGCCCTCGTTTATCGGAAATAATCATTAATAGAATGATATAGGTTTATGCTATTTTAAGAAGTCGTAGAAGGCCATAAAGTATTCAATTGTGTTATAGTTGGTCAGTTAGTTAAGAATTTGTACGAAACCGTGTTTACTTTTAAGGAGCAATGATCAAGGCCGAAATATTTTTCTAATTATTACTGATTTTTGTAAAAATTATCAACATTTCGCTCATTTTAGACAGAATAGGAGCATTCTTTGTATTTTCCTTGTCTACTAGTTTGTTGTTAGTATATTTTATCATAATTCAGGTTTTCTAAATGCATATTTCCATAATGCCTGGGTATATCATGTATTTCTTTGGTGTGAAACGAAGAAAAGTATTAGTATTATGAAGAACGTACAGACAAACACTTAAAAGCCTTATTCATTGTTGTGGTCAATATTTACATTCCCTACCCTGCCCTTCCCTGCCCTATCCCCATCCCCTTTTCTATCCTCGTAGTATTTATCGTTCGCTGACATACACTATTTATGAATAAGCCAGAGTTAAGATCAAGGTACATACAAAACAATGTACAACGTAGAAACAGGTTGATCAAGGAAACGGAGAGTTTGTTCTGCGAAATGCGTTTCGTTGAAATCTTAGGAATTCAAAGTCAACTCAACTTTTGTGTTCTGTATATGTTGTCCACTATGGACTAATGGACTACTGCTAAATAGGTCAACCCGTTTTGTTAAAAAAGCTAGATAAGACACACCACACGTTTTACAATCACGTTTCACACAAATGGCTATTTTACAATTACCTACGTATAGTATAATAACTAATTATACACTCGATGTAGCTCAAAGTACCTTGAAGCACTTAAAATTGGAAATACTTTTAAAATTGTATTATCATTGTTTACTACTGAAGTAAACAATTTGTGTTTTGAAATAGCTCATTAGAAACCATATTTTAACCACTCAAGGTTATCAATATATTTGTTAACTTAAGTTGAGCTCTTTTTTGAAGCTGAAGGCATTCTTGGTGGCATTATAGGCACAGTTGATTCATTCCAGTCTTGCTTTATCATATCGGCACCTGTCAAAAGTAAATTAAATGCAATTAGTACTTTAATTAGTTATTTCTCTAAAAAATCGGTATTAAAATTGAAAAATTACCTTTTTCGGCGATCATAATTGTGGGAGCGTTAGTATTTCCGCTGACAACGTTGGGCATAATTGAGGCATCTATCACACGAAGGCCGGACACTCCGTAAACTCGAAGTCGAGCGTCTACTACTGCCTCTGGGTCAGTTCTAGGACCCATTTTGGCAGTACCGCTGTGATGGTATATTGTCACAGTGTAATGTCTAAGATAATTAAAACTTTATTAAATGACCATCCGCGTAAAAATTGGGATGCTCCAGGGGCAATAAAAAATCCAAGTGCAATTTCAAAAAATATGTAGAAATTAAGGCAATTGTCATTTTTAGGTCTTAAATACCCATAAAGCATTTACGGTAGCACTCTGGATAGGAAGAAATAATATTCGATTTAAAGTACAGCACCTTATAGCGCATTCCCAATAAGCGTCGCTCCATGGCTCAAGATGTTTACAACCCGGCATTAAATTCGGGTTTATACGGGAGTTCATTCTCTGGAAAGCGTTTGTTTGACTCATGGCAATAGCAATTTTTGTTCCCTCAACTAAGATTTTCGCATCTCTGTCATCTGCACAAAGTTAAATAATAATTAATTACAAAAATAGTCTTCTATTCCTCAGTTGGAAAAAAAAGAAATTAGAGTTATTAAAGTTATAAAATATAGATTTAAAATTGAATTTATTACCAATCATATAATTGGGGTAGATAAGTACTTTCTCAAAGGGATTTTTCGATCGAAGTTTTAAGTATCCTTTACTGTATGGTCTGAGGATCATAGGAATTACAGACCACGTGTCTCGGAATTGAATCGGTCTGAACATTTCATCATAAACTTTGTCGGAGATACCATGTGCCTTTTTAATTTGTCGACCACCGTCTGAGGAGGCTCTGCAAAATAATTGCATTATGACATTTTAAAAGTAATTGGGATTTGATTACTGTAATTTTTAGTGTATGATTAGAACTTACGACCCGGCAACGAAATGAAATTCAATATCTGGAAAATCGTCAGAGGAATTTGCATATTTGGTGTTGACCCAAGCAATTCCTTCGACTCCGCCCAGAATCGTAAGAGGACCCCTTCCGTACATTGCGTACTGGACAACGGAGGCCAAGTTCTCATAACGAGACTGCATCATAGACACAGGCTGGTCGACTAGAAAAACTAGACCGCCGAATCCAATGTGGTCTTGCAAATTCATCCCTACTGGAGCATCCTAAGAAACAAACAATATTTTTAAACTCAGAAAGATTCGAAACTCTTAAGAAAGATCAATTTTTCTCCTCCTTATAGATTTTTGTGCTAAAAATATAAGAATTGGCAATTTTTCCTCACCTTGACTAATGGGATGCCCATTTCGTGAATATGTGGTGCAGGACCGATGCCAGATAGCATGAGTAGTTGGGGACTGTTGAGGGCCCCACTGGACAAAATGACTTCCCTCTTTGCCCTCACATTCTGCACTCGGCCTCCACGGCGAAATCTCACTCCGTAGGCTTTTTTATTTTCGTCTATCAGTACTTTCATGGCATGCGAATTCATTGCTACGTGAAGATTCGGCCGATTTCGCACAGGTCTCAAAAATGCCTAGAAATAAAAATTTAGAAGTTTAGAATCGCATCTTACATTTTAATGGAAATGACGGAAATGCCGAAATACAACAAAAGGCGACTATAGAGAGAGGGGGGTTCAAAAAACGGAAGTTTTTTACGAAATCGTTTATGAGTAACCCCAATGTAGTAATTAAAAGCACAATACAGAAAATTAGTTACTTTAGCGGCACTGCAACGTGAACCTCTTCTGATAGTTCCTTGAGCAATCATGAAACCCGCTTGTTGTTCTCCGTTGCCGTCGCGGTTTTCGTAACCCATTTCCATTCCGGCCTCAACGAATGTAGTAGCTAAAGGCGTCCTCCATGGTGCTTCTTGTACCGTCAAGTAACCACCTGCAGAGTGATAATCCGTGGCAGCCAAATATGGATTTCTGTTGTCCTCTGATTTCTAGTGGAGAGAAATATCAAATAAATCATTACTAAATTGCATTTATTTATTCGCAATTAAAATATTTCTTCCCTTTACATACTATGAAACTAAGGAACCATATTTTCGATCTAATGAAACCAAATTCAATTATTCCAATTCTATTTTTAAGTAAAAGTACAAATATTAAGAATTACACCAACTGCAAACCGAGAATAATGCATTTTGTCATTAGCAAGCAAAAACCATGGAATTTCTTAAATGGTCGAGACATAAAACCTAATATTGCTATTCAGACTACTACTATATAATTAAAAAGTCATAATTAATTGTCTTTTTCGTCATAAGTCATAATGCAGTTAATTTACAATTACAAGTACAAAAGTTATGTTGGTCAGTTCACCTGTATTGTCTACCACGAGGTTATGTTATGTAATAAACTGTAACAAAATTATACAGCATGAAGCAATTGTGAAATGTTATCATTCTATGAACACCACGAGTGCGTGCACAAACTGTTTTCTTTGTAGTTCAATAAGTTCAATCAAATACATTCTCGATGGGTAGGTCAAGTTTGTAATGCAATTGTTTACTTCGAATGACTAATCGGTTGAATATTCATAAACGAGTGTTGGCGAAATCCTTTTATTGCTGATATTTAACAAATCGTTTAAGAATTCTGCGAAATGAAAATGAAATACCTATCTGTGAGATGGGATGAGAATTGGAGATAAGTTTTACGTATTGGTTTGCACAATGCAATGTTACGTAATCTTACCATTTCTTATGAATAATTTGTAAATTAACCTTTATAGGGTCGAATCTGAATTCTGAATGTCAATGTATTACAGAAGTGCAATGTTACGTATAATTTGGTTTATTGGATTGGTCGAAGTAATTTCCCCACCGGCACAATTGATCTTTCGTGTCACATTTGATATCTGTTCTGCAATATTTATTCTGATCTCTTCTGAGAAAGTAGAAGCTGTCTTGACGTACAGCGTAATAAAAGTAAAAGGTCTTTGTGACTTACTTTGAAGTAGTTGAGGACAGTATCGTAGCCCCATCCCGGATTTCCCAATTCTTCCCAAGAGTCGTAGTCCCGTCGATTTCCTCTGACGTACAACATGTAATTAAGTACAGACGAACCCCCGAGAACTTTTCCTCGTGGCCAATTGCACCGCCCATCTGATATTACCAAATACAATAGTTAATATCAAAGCTCAAACATTTACAGAGACTTTGAAGAATTGAATATGTTTTGAATATTAGAGTTTTAGGACAATGCAGAACAGAAGCCTATGAAATGTCATTGGTATTTCATAATTCTACAGAGCGCTTCAGTTAAAAGTATCCAAAGGACACTTATAGTGTATAAGGAAGGACATATGTATTTAAATTACCCGCTTTTGGCTTGACGCGGGAAATCTAAACCAAGGTAATCATGATATTTCCTTAAACATTGGATGTCCTATGGATACTTTTAGGTGAAACGCCCTGTACATAACATGGTTTGTAAAGCTATACCGACGAGTCCTAGACAGGCAGTGGGCTGAGGCTCAGTTTTGAATTGCCAGTCGATATTACTCATTTGAAGGTAGGCAGCAACAGCAGGGACGTCCGAAATTTCATTTTCATCTCCACCTGCTTCTAGTAAGAGAACCTTCCAATGGGGAATTTCACTGAGACGATTAGCCATGACGGAACCCGCGGATCCTAATTCCCAATTATTACATAATTACATATATATTCTTTGTCCCACATTTTTCCATGTATTGCAACATATATTTTGTGATTGTGTGTTGCATATAAGTGGACACTGTCATGCAAACCTCGAAAAAGGTGTTTGGTTAACCTTTATTTGAATTTCGTCATTGGAATTATCGTATTATGTAAGAATTATGGATTTGTGGTACCTCCGCCGACAATGATGAAATCATATTCTTGTTCCAACGACCTTGCGTTTCTGGGATGAGCTTCTGGGTCGATGGAATCGTAACGCATGTAGCCCATCATGCTCATCATTACTGGAAGCATCCATAGTCCTGCAGTCAGGACTCCAGTGGTGCCCAGTATTGCCATTTCTCATAGTTCACTCACACTCTCATCACTCGCCCTCCTTAAATGTCAAAATACACAATCACTTCTATTTCCATTTCAAAACAATAATTCACTATTGATTTTAGGGGAAAATTTATAGGCACTTCAAAAATAATCGGTTTACCCCAAGAAAAATAATCACTTTACCTCATTAGCTAATAAATATTTATGTAGTCTCAAGTATCATTTCTCCAAACTGATAAATATAGTACCTTTGCCCCAAGTTGTAAAGCAATTTGCTAGTGTTTTACTATATTTACCTCGATAGTGAAGATTTTGTGACATAGTTGAGGTAAATGTTCTAAAGCATTAGAAAATTGTATTAAAACTTGAGGCAAAGGTATATTATCTGTTCAGAGGAATGATACTTGTACTCAAACAAATATTTATTACCTAAATGTGTGTGTATGAAGTAAGTATGATTATTTTTCTTGAGGTAAACCGATTATTTTTGAGGTACACTCTTAATGCAAGACTTAATTTTACACACTAAACTATAAGTTCTAAATTCCGGTAAAATATGAAATACATAGAGGGAATAAAAGTGTCATTAGATTAGATTCTTCTTTAATTGGGTATGCCTTCAGTATTATGGCAAATACATTTATTACAACATTTAAAGTTCCTAAAAAGGAAATTAGAAGGATTTTTATTATTTGGAGCAATGTAAATACCTACCTACTATTTTAACATTCTAAATATTACGTCACTCTAGACTTGATATGCGATACGCTACAGTCTATGAACTTTGAAGAGTACAAAATAAAAAATAACCTTTATTGCAATACAAATACAATTCTATATTATGTTTCTCTTTTGGCGGAACGCCATAAAACACTAAGGTATGTAGGAAAGTAGAGATACCTATTATTATGCATATTTAATCTAAAAATCAGCTTTATTTTGTCATGTTGCAAATATTGCAGTAGAAAAAGAAAGATGCGCGTCACAATTCTACAACCTAATAAACATACTAATCACTAATGGTTCATTTAAATTTGCTTTGCACGTGTTTTTAAATTTGGCAATGCTAATATATGGACAAAATATAATATACTAATCTAGTAAAATATGGTAATCTCAGTAATCCGGATAAAATGTGTTAATCTGGATAAAATGATTTACCGGCACAGGGAAATAATTCTCTTTAAATGAGAAACTGATTTAGAAATAGCTGATTTAAAATTTAACCAAGGAAAACCTAATTAAATAAACTAGAACTAATTTACTGTGCTAACAATAAAACAGAAGACAATAATTACTATGTAGAATGGAGGGGGCGAATTAAATGGGTTGGTTGGTTTATATTTAACGCAATGGAGTGTGTATGTAAAAGATTAAAGTTTATTTAAGTAATGGATTAGTGTATATTTTGAATGATTAGCTGTTTAGTAATACTGACTTCTCTTGCTATACAAATACACGTAGATTAATTAGGTTCGTATAGATAAATGGAAACACGTGTGTATAAAAGAGTGAATGTATTTAAAGAAGGGAACTACAAGAGTATATGATAATAACAGAGGAGATATAGTTTACTAACTATTTCTTGCCTCTTCAACATCACTTTCCTTCTCACTTGTCTACCTGAAACTAATTATTATCGCCAATTACGTTCACTGTGCATTACATACATGCTCTAGCGTTGTAAAACCGTTCTTAACCAGACGGCTGTATAAATCTGAGCACGTATTGTGTTAAAAATGCAAAATTTCTATTACTTCGCTTCAAACACTTAAAACAATCAGATTTTTCTTCTTTTATGAATAGAGAAACAATTTCATTGAAACGAACGAACCAACTGACAAAGTTGCTGATCTACTCTAGTTTATAGATCTCTACATATTTAACTGCCCTATACTACGTAACGTAACACTGAACTATAATATAATGCTTGCTTGCACACAACATGACATTGTCTTCTACAGCGAGGTTCAAAAGTCACGCAACAGAGGCAAGTGGTACTAAACTTTGCCACCAGTTTCTTAAACACTTAAAGTATTTTGCTTACATATGCATTAGAAGCATGTTGCGTGACTTTAGAACCTCGCTGTACAAACTCAGTGCTTTATTGCTGGTGCAAATAGAAATCTATCCTCGTCTTTCGTTTATCTCATTAACTCAGACCAGATGCTGATAGTAAGCCCACTCTTCATTACAGAATGTCGAATTACTCTTTGTTTCCATCATGAAGGATCATTGCACTTGTACCTTTATAATCTACAGTCGTAGGTACTCATTTTTCTATACGTCACTAACATGACATTCCATGTAAACACCAATTTGCACTATTCTTATTACACAATATACTCAGCTTACTAAAATACTACTAATAAATCTTCAGTATTTACACCTAATTTCAAACAAACATTTTTCCCCTCCAAGCAGAATTATTGACCTCACGTTTTTCACTATTACAAAAATACCTTATGCGATTTCTGACAAAGATTTGCAACTATGACCCATATTATTTCCCTCTAATTTAGTACTCAATTATTACATAAATTAGTCAAATCACGATTTCTTAAATAGTTTACTTTTTCTTTTAACCAAGTAGTATTTGTATTTGATGAGTATGCTTTATTTCACACAGGGCAGGATAATTCTGAAGCACAAATCCACAAATCACTATTACAAAATGTATCACTAAATTCACAAAAACAATTCACTTTAATTCATTTTTATCGATTTAGAACAATTTTGTTGAAACTTGAATCACAGAATATGATGATATTAATAATTTGGATAGATTTTTGGAAATGGTTATTGATTAAGGAATTTTAATGCACTTTAACCGGTTTGGAAATTTAGATGTTGTAACGTGAATACCCCCACTATGGTATTATTAATTTGTATATATTTTTTGAAATATTTGTTGATTAGGGAGAGACTGTTAGTTTGTGTTGGTAAAGGTAAACAGTGTGAGTGACCGACATTCAAACTGCTTGGCTGAGTCTGAAAACGAAATGAAGTGAGTGAGACTGAAAGTGTTTAGTGTGTGGGTGACTCTTGCCCTTTGCAATTTGCAGTTGCAAAATGACTAACAAGCGAGTGAAGACATTCAATTGATACGTAAGACTTGGAAACAGCATCTCCCCTTGCCTCTTGAGATATTATTACATTATTCTCGTACCTGTTCATAATATGCAATGTAATATCTATTGAAATAATGTACAAGGCTGGCAAGATGTGCAATTCGCCAGGATCATGATTTTATCTCTTATATTATACACTATAATGCGTTCTTGTTCTATTCTGCTATTACTTAAACCAAATAATCGTAACGTAACTTAACTTCTGTGACCATATAGCCATGAACATGAATGAGTTACCTGCACACGTACAAATAACTCTATAATCATTATTTTATGGTTTCAGACTCTAATAATGTTACTTTTACTACTGTTCTATGTACAGACTCTCTTAACCTCTTACGTAGTGCAGTACCATAATACAAATACACTCCAAAATGCAGTAATAAGTTCTTTGGCAAATAATACAGTACACTCAAGGTGACTAGACAACGTATTTTTCCAAACTAGGTGATGTCAGATTTTATTTTACAAAGGATTAGAACCACAAGTGGGGGATGAATATAATAAGTACACTCAAGGTGCCTAGACAGCGTTTTTTATAACTAGGTGGTGCCTTACCTTGTTTTACAAAGGATTCGACCACAAATGGGGGATGAATATGTAATATTTCCAACCATTGAGTTATTCTACTCTATGGATTAAATATTCATCCCCAAATTGTGGTCTAATCCATATTTAAAACAAACGTTTTTAATATGACATCACCTAGTTAGAGAAAATACTTTGTCTACGCACCTTGAATACACTACTGACACACTGTAATATGTAATACAGGTTCTACCGTATAGCCTATACCATAGTACAATCGAAAATCGAAATCTACAGGTATCTACTTGCATTTCGATACATTGATAATACTGTCTACTTTCAGAGTAAGAGTTTACTACACCTAATGCAATCTTTGTATTGCAATATTGCATTATAACTTGGCTTGAAATAAATTTCTGCCTTAATCTAACATGCGTAGAGCTCTTCTTGTAATTAAAATTATAAATGAGTAGTTAGGGTGCGTATGCATGAACGTACGTGTACAAAATCTGAAAACGTACTATTTAGAGTGCAGGGGATGAACCAAGTAATAAATGTTAAAAACGACATGTAATCTCTAATCTGTAATTAATAGTTTAAAAAGCTCTCTTCATCATTTAGTTAAGAAATTTTTCAGTTAGAAAATACGTGTAATGTTTATTTGACAAGTGGATTTGTTTACTGAATTATTAATGCATGTGCTAAATGTTAAGGTGACACGTGTGCAATAAATAAAAAGTTTTCTTTAATATGTAAATTAGGTAGGCATTCTCTAAATTTTGCAAGAAAAGAAAAACTTTCATCAGAATTCCCTTTTGTGCCTTTTTAGTAGTGTCTTTATGGTTGTACAAATGTATTGCAGGATCTGATAGGTAATTATCAGCAAGGATAAGTGCGTAAGATATTTTAGGTTAGGCGTTTACGCACCTTATCATTATTGTATAGATACACAACAACAATGACGTATCTTTATCTTTAAACCGTTATATTAAGTGAGTTTATGTGACTGTGACTCTGACTGCCCAAATGGATTAAGTAAAGGATAAAAATAATAGTAAAAAATGAATTATGAAGCAACAGGTGAACTTGTGTGGGTCATTTTCAGTTGCAACATTTACATGAGCACAATATGTTACTAATGTTTCATTCAAGTTAGGAGATCCATTTTTGCAGTAGCAATGTAGGCAGAGCATAACAAATACATGCAGAGTGGAATTGCATAAGAAAATGATGTTTTCCACAGACAATAGCTTATAAGATGTTTTCGTAGTTATAATACACAATGTTAATGAGCAAACAATGTACGTTTGTAAGGGCGAAGACTTTTATGCACCTTATCTGTATGCATAAGTGCATTTATGCAAAATATCGCAATGCAATAAGAACAAGTATTTGCAAATACATACATATTATGTGCATTATGTATTATATGTGTCAGTATGTAAAGTAAAACTTGATTAAGTTTGTTGTTAATTAAGATAAGGTTTTAGTTGACAACAATATCAAAAATTTTATTATGTGATACGAATTGTATAAAAGATTTTCCCACGAAATAGTACCTGAAGGTAAAAACAATAAACAACATTACTCCGTACACTCTCACAAGAAACTGTACTGTATAGGGCGATGATGCAATTACTTTGCTAATGACTGTGACAAGAAACTTAAAATTTAATTACATAATTTATGCAATTGTGGGTAAACCTTTTTTCAGAATTAGTAAATATTAAATAGTGGTCATCACCAGACATTGACATTTATTATATTTCTTATCATAGTTAATTTCAATCTTGTTATTTACAGGAAAACCCTTTTGTTTGAACTCCAGAATTATTTCTGCCAATGAGTTTCCAAATAAGATTCCACAAAGATAAGAATAAGACGATTCCGAAAGTATCGAAGTTTTTTACAAGAATGTTTGTTTTGAAATTAGAATGAATTTTTGAAAATGTTTTAGACCATGAAGCCATGAGTTGAAAACCTCCCTGTTCATTTTCACATGCGGAAACACAATTGCAATACTGATGAGATAGACTAATTGGAAAAAAAGATATGCTCATTAATAGTCAGGCGTGTATAAATAAGTTAAGAATAACCTAGATTTTATGCGACCCAAAAAATGAAATCAAATCATTAATCTTGGTTGTTACGGTAAGCATTAGCGCACTAATGCCTATAGCTAGTGATCTCTTATCTGTTTTAGTCCTCAATTGCATTTGACAAACTTTGTATATAAACTTCCTTCATCGCATTTTCCGTATTTGGTTATGTCACGCTATATATTATGCTATATTATTCCAAAATTCAACATGAATCATGCAAATACCCCGCATTTGCATGATGCAAGTAGCGAAAGCTACCGTAGGGTAACGCTATGTTTGTTTGTCTGTCTGTCTGTTAGTTTGTGTGCTAGTGTATCCGGAAAAAAATCAAGGAATTTTGCATTTAAATTTTTATTGTGTCTTCTATGAACTACTTGTAGGTTCCCTTTCAAAAGTGGGCCATTTCTGACCTAAGACCTCCGAATAAAAAATCAAAGACCTCAAAAATTAAGCAGGATACATTGTAGATTACTTGTGACTGGCGTCAGAATGTTTATAATGTATTCCATTTCTTTGTTTTGCTTTCGCTACTGTATTATATGCGGTTTGTAATGGTTTATTTTATATCTTTGAAATTCTTTATCAGTCAACCCGATCAAGTTGTACACGTAGATCTCGACTCTACCTGCGTGTAGCTTAAAGCTTGTGATAGATTCTGTCTGAGGTAGAAATTAGTGCGATTGCAAATACCGAAATACCTACTAACATAGTTATTATTATGTAATCCTTTTATTACACTTTAGTACTTAAATATGCACATGTTCTCCACATCACGCCATGACACTAAACTTGGTAAAATTAAATTAGCCATTAAAGTAGTAATATAGTAGTAAAAGTCGTAATATTTATGACAATATCTTCAGGACTCAAAATGAGTACGTTTGGAAAATCTAACAAGCCTGTCCATTGGACGGGTGTGGTATTGCTTACTATTGCTTTCAAATGTAATTAATCATTGAAATTGCCTTTGAGGATTTACATTTCTTCCATTACAGCGAATCATGCATACCAAGGAACGCTAACCAGACCAGAACCCAACCCAATTTGTTTTGAGTTGAGGTGAAACATTTAAAATGTTTTGTTATCTACAGAGCGTTTCAGCGAAAAGTCTCCTTAGACACTCAGTTTATAAGGAAGTACACATGTATTGACTTGAAGCGGGAAATGAAGACCAAATGAAAAAATGAAATGCATACCATGATAATTTCTTAAACATTGACTGTCCTATGGATATTTTTAACTGAAACGCTCTGTATTGGGACACATTAAATATTTTAATGCCTAATATTTGCGAATAACAAATTCACAGAATACCAATAAACCAATTCAATGTGAAAAATGGGTAACTTTAGCCGTGTTTCCATTATCAACATTTTATTTACCATTCTTGTTATTTAAGTTATTCAGAAATACAGTAAAATATACCTTATATAGGTGTGTGGCGAAATGTCCGTATTCAGTTTCCGTTTTGGGGAAGTTTAACGTAGTGGGTTTGATTTTCTCCTCCAGCACCTGGCATTAGTGCGGAGAAAGTGAGAAAGAAAGTCTGGAACTGGGATTTATTGAAGTGTTACTTGATTAGGAATTCGTATGTTGCCTTCACTTTCACTCAGCACAATAATTCATTACTCTCTTGTCACATTCTTGGTGATACTGCAGAAAGCCGCATTACACTAGATTTCCCTCTCGCCAATGCTAATCACCATTCGTCAGCTCTCGCCTCACCCACACGACACTAAACCAGAGTGAGTGCACTCGGCTGCTTTTTATCACCTTTTCTCTCCCGTCTCTGTGTCTCACTCCACTGCCCTGTTTTTCTCACCCATTCATACTGCTGTTTCAAGTATTAAATTCCTACCCGGCCATCATGGAGAATTATTCGTGTCTAATATGTCACCCGGGAACTAATTATATTACGTAACACTAATGATAATGTAATAATATGGGAATAATGTAATAATCCCGTTAATCCATTCATGCGCGTCACTAATTAGATGACGAGACATTTGGCGAGGTTACATTTTCTCGAGATACACTTGCACCATAGCATTTCCCACGTTATAATGCGACATTGCACTGTCGTTATCACTATCTATTGTTTACCTTTTCACAAAAATGGTTTAATAGCACCAGAACTGTGTAAAATGATATTGTGTCACAAAACTTATGGTCACCTTGAACTGTTGTGTATTATTTTTGAGAATTTGGAAATGGCGATGAGTTTGGATTGAAAAATGTTTGACTTTCATTTGATTGTTTGTGAAATAAAAGGAGGTTGTGAATAGTTCTTGAAGCGAAAGGTTGGAATGGAAAAGAGCAGATGTGCATCTTCTACGAACTGAACAAAGGTTGTAGGAACGCGGTCCCGTAGATGCTGACTTGACTTGGCGAGGTGAAAGGAAATTTGGACAAGAAATGAAAAGTTTGGTCTGTCAAGCCAAGTGTTGATGAAAACAGAGGAATTCTTAGGTGTTCCGAGCCGTAGGTCCTTTCGAACGTAAAACAACAAACGAACTATGGAGCTATGAAGAAACAACATGCTCCTCTCTTTATAAAAGAAGTGTCTGAATGAAATTTGCAGCTATGCTCGCTGTACTAAGGAATTATTAAGGTTATAGAGGAACTATAATATAAACCAAACCACTTACTCTGTACTTAGTTGTTAGGTTAGTAAAGTGAGTAAGAGTTTAGTTAGTTACACAGGGAGTGCCCACAGTGGAGTCGAGTTCTGTAGTTTTTGTCTATCTCAGGTGAACTCAACTCAAGATGCATTATAAATCGCTACTAGCGTACAGTCTTTTAGTTTCTCTGCTAACAAAACGTTTAGTAATGTAAGATTATATGAGGTTGTCCATAATATTTCGCTTTTCATTCTTCTATGTACAGGGTTGGCCCAAAGTAATGCTTCATAGGATAAAAAACTAAATCCTGCGACAATGTAAATTATTAACCCTAATAAAATCCTAATTTATGGGGTAAACATTGGAACTGATTATTCAAATTGTGGCAAACTTTAGTGTTTTGTTCTATGGAGCGTTATTTCAGGCCAACCCTGTATACTGACTTGACTCTTCTCATGACATGACCGGTGATAAAGAAAGAGTAGCTAGACACTAGACACCGTAGACTCTAATTTCTAAAGCCAAAGCACTTTTCATATCTCAAATCTCTGTAGTAATGCAGTACAAAAAATATCTTGCATGCAGTTTCGTGTAACTACTCTATAAAGATAAAAGCACACTGTTGTACAGTGTCCCTGTTAATTTTCATATTATTTTTTGAATGTCATACCTTATAATAATAACTGTGACATTCGACATTCTTTATAATAACTCTGAAGTAGGGATAGATAGAAAGATTGCTTTGTGCTTTTGTTAAATGACATTTAAAGGTTAGGGCTACGAATGTGCTATACAGCAGTATATCTCCCAAAATTCTTGTTTGCGCATTCTAATAGACTTTTGGTGTTTACAACAGATTTCATACTATTACTTAGCACTACTATTACTTTAACAGCTTGACTTTGACCTAACTTGACCACAGATACTTCTTCTATGCGCAGTAGCTGTACGAATCTACTTAGAAGTCGTTACAAGTGTCAAAGTAGGAACAACCTTAAGTATAATGCTTTACGCTTCGTGTATAGAAAGTCTAGCCAAAGAAAATTATTCTAAATTCAAATGCGAAGAGCAAATGTGTTAATAAGTACCTACTTCCTTCCTTAACCTCACCTTACAATTAGTTATAGACGAAAAATACAAACATCTTCCAAAGAGACAGACAAAATCACAAATTACAAAGGTATGAAGTAGTTTTTTCATTAGTATTCATGATTGTCCTTTGGTTATTAGTCACGCCCAATGGAAATCTGCTAAATTTCTAATGTTCCATGCTATGCATAAGTCAAACCGTTGAATATTATGATCTATTACCATTAGGTAGTAAATGAAAGGAATTAACGTAATGCAGTGAGTAATCGTCATCATAATGGTATCTATAAGTTAGATTTACTGTTACATTAATAACTTATTATGTTTTGTCATACTTTGAATGTCCTGTTGAGTGAAATATAGCCCCGTGGTAAAATATGACCAAAAATGGCAAAATATTAATAAGAATCATATTTGCTACGGTCGCGATTTGCATTGTGTGGATTATATGGTTAGTACTTTGAGAAGAACAGAGAAAAGGAACCGGAAATAAAGTAATTAGTGATATTAATGGTAATGGTTCATTTAAATTACTAAGTCGCATAATTAATAGTAGAAATAGTATTAGTATTGATAGATAAGTAGTCCAAATCAAAGAACGGTCACTTCCTCCTGTCTGTTAGTTATTTATGGCAAACTGTTTACATAAGGAACATGTTATAGGTACAAGTACATAATCTATAAGAATGATGTGATTGAATCCTCGAATCCTGCTTGTCGGACGAAAAAATGGTAAATAATCTGTACGTACATCGGCAATTGTGTTATAGGTTCGTGTTTTAATACTACAATTGGGATAGGAGATAGGATATAGAAAATGTGATGATATTAACGATAAGGTATGCATGAATTGCAACAGGGAATGAAAAACCAGTGCTTGTAGGATTTTATACAGGAAATAAGAAAGACTCAAGACGGAGATTGAACATTTATCTCATTAGCAGTTGATTTTTGCAAGAATATTTGGTTTTAATGGTTAAAAACTGTAAAAATAGAATAATTAGAGAGATTGAGTTTAAAAGAAAAAGAAAGCAATTGTTTTTTTGTAAAAAGTAAAAAATTATGATTTAAAAATGGATATGTACAGGAAAAAAGATTTTCGGACAATTGTAATAGATTTTTTCAAAATAAAAAAAGGAAAAAGGATAATTATTTTGTAAAAAAGACAAAAAAGGAAAAAAAGGTGCTTTTTTATTCCCTTGGCCTGCGTAATGGAAGAGAGGATTTGTAAAACTGAATATTTAGAATTGAGTATCGTCACCTGTGTAACATGTGTATAGTATAGCATGAATATGTGTATAGTGTTATGGAAGACGAAGAAGGAAGGCAAGGTGGAAGTTGACTTTGATCGGGGTCAGTGTGTGAGTGAGGTGAAAAGGAAAACTCATCTTTTTGGGTCGATTCTCTCTCTTTGGTCTTGGCCGCTCCTCTCAATCACTATTGCAGTGTTGGACAATGCAGGAGAAAAAGTGATGCAGAGTGGTCCCTCGCTCCCACTTGAACATACCAACATGTTTCTCATCAACAAGTCTCCCAACACACCAGGAGCAACGGTTAAATAAATGAATAGACTTGGCTTTGCATTATAATCCTTATTATCATATAATTGCTTGATACACGGACACAACATTCACTCAACTCTTTAGACATAATTCTCAACTTTCAACTCTGCTAGTAGTACAGCGAGGTTCTTAAATCATGCACCATAGGGAAATTACATATAGTTTGGGTCACAAGGGACGCAGCATAGGAAAATGCATACTGTAATGTTTGAAAATGCTTCTCAAATAGTTTGAGACTCATTTTCAAATATCGTACCTAAGTGGTTTTCTTATGGTGCGTGACTTGAGAACCTTGCTGTAATTATAAACACTCGAGTTTAATCAAGTTCTTGTCCAACCGCAAAAAGATGCGCTGCAATAACAACTTTAAGACAGGCTTCGCTAAACACGTAACCTAACTACCATCTTAGGGTTAAAAATAAAGTACCTATTATTATACTATTATTATTCTAATGTATCTTCTATTGTCATCGTGTCGCCATTCTCCTTTGAATCATCCCATGCTATCGTATCGCTATATGCCAGGCCGACTGCTCTTTTCATTGTTGTCAACGAAGCACGAGGCGCACTCAGAATTTATCTTTCTTTCGTTCAGGTACATCTAATTGCCGATTACTGCTATTGAGCACCTTTGTCATCATGCCGCAAAGGTTGTCTACCTATTTCTTATGAGATTTTACTAATTCTTTTATGTTTACTATACACCTGTAATAAGTAACTCTAATTTTTATATACCGAAACGAATTAATGCAGTTTTACTGTATAGTCAACCATGAAATAGGGTGCAGTTGCTTCTATTGTAATTTGTATGTAATATTTAAGGAGATAAATATTGCAGTTGGTATTTCCATGATGCGGTCGCATAAAAATGGACATTAATTGTAATTACAAGAAATGATTTTACTCTGCTCTCTGTAAAAAGTTTCTTATGCTCTGCTTATGGAAAATATCTAAAATATGATTAAGAAAGAAATTCCTATATGAAGAGGAAATCCATCGTGTATTTTTAAAAGTGATCCAAACGCAATATTTTGGCTAAGAATGTTATGCAATAACACCGGGTTTCCAAATTTTCCCAAAATCCCAAAATGTATACCAAAAAAGTTTATAATTTATCCCACTAATCCGCCTACCTATTTTTTCACAATTTCACCGTTGAATTTTCTTAGTATTAATAGTGGGGATATAATTATATGTTAATATAAGTATAGAGTAATATTTATATGAGGGAATAGAGTTGTAAATTAATAACTGAAGATTTGAAACAACGTTAATTTTGAATTTTTGTTTTTAGGAGGATGTTTTGGTGCGACTTCAAAGAGGACGATTGTCGGCGGGTGGGCGTGGGCCTGGTGGCTTGTCACAGATGTTCAGAGACTGTCTCTTGAGGTACTTACTAAATATCTTAATGTTTCATGGAAAATATCTACTCATTTATTACGACATTACTTACTTAAACACATTACTTAAAAGTAATGTGAGAAATGTAAAGGAAAATAACTAATAAATGTTTGTTGTCTGAATTTAAGGTTATGACAGTGAATCCTATGTGTGAACATGTGGAGACTGCGCAAGGAGTGCCCTTAACTGTTACAGGGGTCGCCCAGGTCAAAGTCATGCGGGCGGAAGATTTACTCCGAACTGCAGCTGAACAATTTCTTGGGGTTCCTGTCCAAGCCCTTAAGTCCACCGTCAACCAGACACTCGAAGGACATTTGAGAGCTATTCTGGGTAAGTTCCTTTTAATATTCTACACCTCCAAAAACAAATTGCAATAATGGCTTGTATTTAAGTGTATCTCAAAAAAAATCGGTTTACCTCAAGAAAAATAATCGCTTTACCTCATATAAATACATTTAGCTAATAAATATTAATCCAGTCTCAAGTATCATTATTACTCCGAACTGATAGTATACCTTTGCCTCAAGTTTTAATAAAATATGCTAATGTTTCAGTACAATTAACTCAAGTAGAGTACGTCTCACTGTACTTGATCTAAATGTACTAAAACATTAGAAAATTGCATTACAACTATAGGCAAAGGTATACTATCAGTTCGGAGTAATGATACTTGAGACTTGATAAATTGTATATTTGTTATATTTTTTAGCTAAATGTATTTATGCGATTATTTTCTAGAGATAAACCGATTATTCATGAGGTACACTTAAATACAATGAGCGATTTGCAAATTATTTGACCACAATGGACTTTTCATGACTTCTGACAGGAATATAATAATATTACACATACGTTTACTAAAAGTGCAAGCACATTTTTATTGATTATCTACTATAAATTATAATTATTGTTCTACAAGAAGTTCTGAAAAGAATTAAGTAGGGAGCAGTAGCGCTAAGTGTAAAATCTTCAATAATATATAATGGTTTTCATTTTCATGAACAAATTAAAAACCTTGACATTATGACTACGACTAAGACAATTTTGCTCTATTTTATTCTAGACTTAAATATTGTCGTTTAAAAGTTATGCTTTATGCTACGTTGGTATTAAAATTATTTTTGGCAGTGTACAAGAAAATTGCATTGCGAATTTCAAGAGTATACATTGTATCCATTATAAATAACTTAACATTCCACTATAAAAAGTATTTTGAAAATAGAATTGATAGGAAGATTGAGTTTTGAATAAATGCAATTGTTGGACTAGAGCCAATCTTCTTTGATGAGATCTGCCGCTTTTTCGGCAATCATAATGGTTGGGGCATTCGTGTTGCCACTGACAAGGGTGGGCATAATGGATGCGTCGGCGACGCGCAGGTTGTGAATTCCGTAAACCCTGAGGCGGGCATCGACGACTGCGTCGGGGTCTGAGGGCGGGCCCATTTTGCAAGTGCCCACCGGATGGTAAATAGTGGATGTGTAGTGACGAGTGACGCATGCCCAGTAATCGTCACTCCACAGAACGAATTGGATGCACTGGGGATAGGGAACATTATGCAATTGCGCGCCAAAGCGCTGCATCGCTTCTGTTCGCGAGTGTGCAAGCGCTATCTTAATTCCTTCCACTATGGTGGCCACGTCTCTCGGGTCAGTCAAGTAATTAGGGAAGATATACGGTGGCAGAAAAGGGTGATTTGATCTCAGTAGGATTACTCCTTTGCTTTTTGGTCGCAGCAGAACCGGAAGTGCCGTGTAGGTGTCCATGTATGACAGTTCTTTGTAAACACTTTCCCAGAGAAATTCACTTACACCTGGAAGAACATTTTTTTATTAATGGTTAACAATTATGGAAATAATTCAGTTAGAAAATAATAGTGATGCGCATAAGTTACGCACCATCGGGAAATGACATTTGTTACGATGTTTGAAAACGTCTCTCAAAAGGTTGAGACACATTTTCAAACATTACATGCATTTTTCTATGGTGCGTGACTTATGCGCATCACTGTATTGTGGAGAACGAACCTAAAGCATGTCGGAGAGTGAGTCCTCCGTCACTGCTCACACTACCAGGAATCATGTGGAACTGAATATCAGGCCAGTCGTCAGTCACATTCGAAAATCTGAAAATGTATACTGTTTAATGGACAATTTGTATAAGAAAAAAATGATTGTAAGGGGAGGATTGAGAAAAGTTTGGTGAACTTTGGGTAAAAAGTAGTTTAATTGCATTTAAATTGTGGAATTTGGGGTAGATAGGTAGAAAATTGGAAAATTCTTGGAAACGTGGTGAATTTTCTTGGATTTTCACCGAAAATTTTAAGAAAGAAAAGGAAATAAGTTTTAAAAATAGAAAAATGGGGAAAATATGGAAGAAAAATTGAAATCTTACTTTGTGTGAACAAAGGCGAGTGTTTCGACGCCCCCTAATACTGTCATAGGTCCGTTTCCATTAACATAGAAGCGAAAGACAGCCTCCAGATTTTCGTAGCGAGCTTGGACCAAGGAAACAGGTTGATCCAGAGTGAAAACTAATCCTCCATAACCAATATGGTCTTGTAGATTTTGTCCAACTGATAAATCCTACTACCCCGAGAAAATTAAAACCTGAAATCATGGATATAAATATAGAGAATTAAAAAGTGTCTACCTGAACAACGGGAATTCCCAATTGAGTCAGGTGAGGAGCGGGTCCGATTCCGGAGAGCATGAGGAGATGCGGGGAGGAAACTCCTCCGGCGGATAAAATGATTTCCCGCTTGGCAGTTACAACTCTTGGTTTGCCATTGTGAAAGACTTGGACTCCCCAGGCTCTTTTGTGTACAGAGTCAATCAGAATTCTCGTTACGTGCGCATGCGTCGCTATATTCAAATTCGGTCTCAAGCGAGCGGGGCGGAGGAAGGCTCTAGAGGTACTGCACCGAGAGCCCCTTCGAATCGTTCCTTGAGCCACCATGAATCCGGTCTGGAATTCTCCATTGATGTCCCGGTTTTCATAACCCAACTCATTTCCTCCCTGGACAAATGCCAAAGCCAGGGGAGTCCTCCAGGGAGCTTCCTGAACAGTCAGATATCCTCCAGCAGAATGGTACGGTGTGTCCACTAAATAAGGGTTCCGGTTGTCTTCCGATTTCTAGAGCAATAAATTGCAAATTTGTATTTTGTTTGCAAAATTCTATTCCTTTCTCACGAAATTGCGAAAATGGGAAAATACGGTGGGAAATGGGAAAAATATGTTGTGAAATGGGTAAAATATAGTGGAAAATAGGGAAAATATGGTGGGAAATAAGAAAAATATGGTGGAAAATGAAAAAAATTTGGTGGAAAATGGGAAAAATATAATGGAAAATGGAATTTATGGGAAATAGTGAAGAATTTATTCCTTTTTCCCATTATTTTCCTGTTATTTAGAAAATTTTAGGTAATTGAATGGAATTTAAATGTTTTTTGAAGGCCTGGTTATATTTTTTGAACAGATTTTGAGATATTTTGATGATGTACTGGAAAATTACCTGGAAATAGTAGAGGGCATTGTCGTAGCCCCATCCAGGGTTGCCCAGGGACTCCCAAAGGTTGTAGTCATTTCGATTTCCACGGACGTAAAGCATGTAGTTGAGAACTGAAGATCCACCCAGAACCCTTCCTCTGGGCCAGTTTGATCTTCCTCCAGTCAGCCCCAGACAGGCTGTAGGCATAGGTTCACTTTTGTAACCCCAGTCGATTCTTGTCAACTGGAGGTAACCCGCTAAGGCGGGGGCATTCGAAATCAATTCAGGTTCATCCCCTCCTGCTTCCAAAACTAGAATATTCCATCCAGGGTTCTCGGATAACCTGCTGGCTATCACCGCTCCTGGAGACACAAAGTTAATAAACATCAGGATAGACTAAGATAAGGCAACAATTTTATTGCAGCCCTCCAAACAGTTTTTCATTAAAATATACTCAATTTGTCTCCAATCGTTGACATTTGACCATAATAGTATTATTTTACCACAAAATTTTTCATTCCTTAAAGAAATATTCATTTTTTGACAAGTAACATTAACTTTTCCACATATTTCATTACTTTCTACACTGGATTATTCGTTTTACTACCGAAATTGTAATAAAAAAGGTAAAAAGGAATGAAATATTTGGAAAAAAAGTATTTAATTGTGGAAAAGTGAATACTTTTTGTAAAGAGTGACGATTGTAGTGGTAAAATAATGTAATATTATGCTAAAATGATAATAGTTGGGGGAAACTACCAACTTTTCGACTTTTATTTGTAGAAAACTGATTATTTTTATGGATAAAACGTGTAGTGTAGTATTATTATTGGTTAGTTTTCTTACCGGCGGATCCTGCTCCGATGACAATAAAATCATAAGTGGGTAAGAGTTCTCCGACAACAATTGGTCGTCCTTCTGGGTCGTACATATCGTAGAGATTGTATCCAAAGAAGGCCAGGGGAATGGGCAAGAGCCAGAGGCCCGCCAACACAATGGCCAGTCCAGCTGTGACCATTGCATTGGACTGTCATGGACCGCTCTGTCCACCGAGAAAGATTCTTCTCCAGTATTTCAGGCTCTTTAGCCAAAACACACTTCGTAGAAATTTAAAAAATCCAATTTGTTATTTATAAAGCATATTTTCGGGTAATATTAATAATAATATTAATAAATTACTAAAACTGAACACATTTATAAGTACAGTACAGAAATGTCTCAAGAAATGGACTGACTGACTGACAATTCTAGAAACTATATACAAGAAACTCTACGGGAGTTTTTATTAGTGCTGTACTTTGGTACTAAAATAAAATTCTGATTATTCCTAACTCTTTTCTGTCTTTTCCCAATGAATACCAGTTTTTACTAGGTGCACACCAGACAGACACGTAGTAAATTGTGTGTTTGTGCCTTGTGCTACACATAATTTACACGTAGAACTGGTGCATAAACAGTGGATTTATTGAATGAAGTGTAACAACCTGAGGAAGCTGTACAGACTACTGTATAACGAAACTGTAGTCTGATAGCTTGTAAGCATACCTAATATTATTTTTAAAGGATTAAAGTATTATAATTGCCTCGAGGGAGGACTGCTTACCTTCACCCTTCAGTGAACGCACTATTTTAGTCACCGTAAATATAATTGTAGAAAAAGTGAATAGAAACCGGCACTGGAATTTCTTATACAAAATAGGCACACTTATTTACTTTTGCTCTAGTAGGTTAATTAAAGGTAAAACAGTCATAAGGTCACAACATTGCACTAATTGTTACGCAATATTACAGTTGTAAGCGGAAAAGCTAATTTCCCACATTAATTGTATTAAATGTCACAGATAAAGTCAGTCTTGACTGTTTTATGGCTTGTAACAATGTAACTACAGAATACAGAGTTGTCAATCCTGGCGATTAATTAATTTTACACTGAATTTAACACGGAGACAATTATTTAGAGTAATTTCTTACACAAGTCGGAATAGTTGGGATAAGTGTGGCGATAAATGCGGACTATTTTCTGAAACGTGTACATTCTAAGTGACAACTAAGACGACTGTGTTGCTGAACGTTATGAATCGTAAATATAGGGATAGGGACACGATACATGATACTTGATGTATGTGAATTAGCATTAGCAGGTAGATAGTGGGCATGTAAGCATAATATTATTGAAGTAACGGGACCAGGCAAATAGCTTATTAGTGGATGGTGTGTGGAAGAGAAGCTCAGCAGAAATACTATTGTCCCATTTAATTGCTTTCCTTCATTTCCCTGTGTCTTTCGCTGTTAGTGCTGTAGGCTGTCTTTCAATGATACACCGGCATTCTTCATTCTTTGCATATTATGCTTATTATTATGTTCATGCATACATAAATGATATGGACATGTACAAAATAATAGTATAGTAACTATAACGGATGCCTTTTAATGTTTTCTTTGAGTGGGACATTCTTGGGTGTCCTTATATATATTTACTAGTATTTACTCGGAGAATACAGGAACGTTTTTCATAAAAAGTGCTTTTTTCATCAAAAAAAGTCCTGAATTCATGAGAACTGTGAATTTTCTTAAGTAATTTTAATTTTTAATGGGTTTTTTCGGAATAGATTACGGAGGGGGGTATGTTGACCCCTAGAGTTTACCCAAGATTAGGATTTTAGAGTTATTAAAATGAAAATTAAGGTGCAAAGCAAAGATTCTTGCATGGATAATGTTTTTGTTTAGTGCTAAACGTAAACGTGCTGTCGGTAAGTAATTGCGTAATTTTCCTGTTTTTAATATTAATAGGGGCACGGTGTAAATATATATACGTTGGGTATAAGAATAGGAATTTGGATTGTAAGAGGAATTAGTTGAAGGTGTTATTGCGTGGAGATATGTGTATTTTGTAATGGTACGGTACAAGGAGGTGTTCAAAGTGTTCATTGCACGAAGGAAGGTTCTGGTGCTGTCAGAGTAATTTTTAGTGGAGTAGCTGTAAGCAATGAGGAGTTGGAGTTGGGTTGAGTTGAGGAAGTTACGGTATTTGGATTTGCATAGGAAGAGAGTTGAGAAGGAAAGACGGGCGAGAAGAACAAAAGGTGGTGGAATATGTGAGAACAAGAAAAGAGACGCTTCAGTCACTAAAAGGCAAATGGACTGCAGCCATCATGATACTCATCTATTTACATGTCACCGTCATCATACCTAAACACTAGTAGGCTGATCATTATCACATTATACTACTACAGAGCGGTTCAACGAAAAGTAACCATAGGACACTTACAGACATATAGTGTATAAGGAAGTACGTGTTTATTTAAATTACCCGCTTTTGGATTGGTAAGGGAAATCAAAACCACACATTTTCTTAAACACAATATGTCCTATGGATAGTTTTGGATGAAACGCTCTGTAGTAGATAAAACGCTTTATAGTCGTGTAAATGTGAACTTGGTTTTAGTAGCTATGCCTCAATGCACCCTGTTTAGCTGTAAACATTCCTCACTTGGGAAATTATGGGAAAGAATCAGATAATGATGATACAAATCATTTTGGCAGTGTGCACTTTATGCACACGTAACACAGCACTAAGCAGCCATCCGTTGTCGCACCACAACAATCCCTTTTGCAAAAAATGACGTTTCTCCGCTTTTGTCCCAATATACAAAAGAATTATCCGTACTTTATGACAAATGCCTTGAGACTTCCGTAACTACGATTATTAGATTGCAGAAATCTGCATTTATTTATCCGGAAAAGGGTGTCTGCCTTAAAATAATTATGGGATAGCAAAAAATGTAATATTTAATGTAATTGTTTTACAATTTCAATTTTTGCAAGAGATGACATTTTCAATTTTCGTATTTGAAGACAATTTCTTCAAATGGAAAACAGTTTTAATTTTGTCATTTTATTACTTACTGGTTGAAATAGTTAATAAATCGACATTAGAAATATTATTTTAGCAATTAGCACAAAAAGCAGCTTTTCCTTATAAATTGATTATTGTCAGGAACTAATTGATTACTTAATTGTTGTAGTAGACTTTCTCATAAAAATTGGTGTTATTTTGTGCAGGAACTCTGACGGTTGAGGAAGTTTACCGAGATAGAGATCAATTTGCAGCTCTTGTTCGAGAAGTGGCTGCGCCGGATGTTGGACGAATGGGGATTGAAATTCTGTCGTTCACGATTAAGGATGTTTTCGATGATGTCGAGTATTTGAGTTCTTTGGGAAAGTCTCAAACTGCTGCTGTAAGGAGAGATGCTGATATTGGAGTGGCGCAGGCTAACCGAGACGCAGGAATTCGCGTATGTTCCATAAACTCAACTTTTTAATTATAATTCGACTTTAATTTCTTTGAACCATAATAAAAACTCGATTTGTCATTAAGCAAAAGCTCATTTTACCATAAAAACTCATATTCCTCTGAAATGTACAAAGAACTATGTAATTTTAGAAATGCTACAATTATTGTGGTTTTCTTTGAATTATTATGGTTCTTTGTACATTTTTAAGGCGAAAAGTGTTATTTTACGCTAAAATGAGTCTTTATTTTATGGCAAAGTAAATTTTCATTATGGGCAATATATGCAAACAGTTTAATAATATGCCAAAATAGCTCTGAGCTTAATTATATTATTTGGAAATTGGTTTGGATAGGAATCTGAGTGCGACAAGGCATCTATGGACGTGAAATACTCCACGGACACGAAAGTAGAGGACTGTTTCCGTTTGTATAAGCTGCAACAGGCGCAATTCGACAAAGAAATCAACACTGCGAAGGCCGAAGCTCGCCTTGCCTTTGAACTGTCCACTGCCAAAGTCAATCAAAAGCTGATGCAAGAAGAAAAGATGGGAGATGTCATTGAAAGGAAGAAAATGGTGGAACTTGAGGAACAGGAAGTCCAACGTAAAGAAAGGGATCTTATTGCTGTCGTTAAACTGCCAGCCGAAGCAGAGGCCTATCGTCTCCAAGCTGTTGGTCAGTATCTACAATTATCTAATCAAACTATTTGGATACTATTATTATTGGAGATTATCCATTTACCGATAAAAACTTAAGATTTTAACTTTTTTATCGCAAATTTCATGTTTTTAAAGAATTTGATAGTAAAATTTAATAATGCACCTCTATATTTTATTTATTTAACTTCATTTGTGTTAATAAGGGCGTCTTTTCAGTTAGTTTTAGTGAAAATTCTGTTTAAATTGTAGTGGTAAATGTAAAAATATGGGAAACATTTTTCACTACAGTTTTCTTAAACATTTGTTGTATTATTTAATAAAACCATTTTTTCTGTTAATAGCGGAGGGAAGGCGAACTCAAACTTTGGAAGAAGCTCGGGCTGAGGCAGAGCGTATAAGAAAAATCGGAGGAGCTGAAGCTGAAGCCATTGCTGCCATAGGAAAATCTCAGGCTGAAGCTATGAAAAGCAAAGCTGCTGCTTACTCTGGCTTTGGACAAGCTGGTGTAAGTAATTATTTTCAATTGTGCCATATTTGTGTCAATTGCACCAATTATTCAATCCATTATTTTACTAATTGTATCTTCTTCTATACCGTTTCTATAATAATTCATAGGAAATGTTAACTTTTTTGCCAATTCTTTCATTAATTCGATTATTTCATGAATTTATACAGATATGTGCCATGGTCACTCAAGCATTGCCCCAAATTGCGGCAGAAGTCTCAGCTCCTTTGGCTAACACTCAGGAAATTCTCATTATTGGTGGCAATAAAGGTATTTTGTATTTAAAAATTATATATAAAAAATTTAATATAAAACTTTTTAAAGAATTATATTGATAAAAGTAAAAAATTAAATTTAAAAAAGATTTAAAAATTAGACTGAAGTTTTTAGGTGACTAATTGATTGAATTGATTTGGATTTGCAGACGGATCTAGTTTGGTGGGAGAGTTGACGAAGACAATTGCAACTTTGAATCCTTGTTTGAAAGCAGTGACTGGAATTGACATGGCAGCCGCCGTTGGACAAAAGTTGTCGAATGCGCACTCAAGCGCGAAATCGAAATAGCAACGAAAGCGATCCGCCGGATCATCCGCGGAAGCGAAATTGGAATCCACCATCTGATAAAGATTCGAAATGCTACGTGCTTATTACTTAGCTTAATACAAACTAGAATTACTACCAAACGAATAATATAACTGTGCTAAGTGTAAAATGATCATTCTATTTCTATTCTCCTTTTTCTATCAGGGTTTTCTTTTCTACCTGCCTTTTTATGTACCGACTAATTTTGTGGTGCTTATTATTATTCCCCAATTTTACCAGTTCCGTACTGCTTTAAGGCTTTCAACGCTTATGGTTGTCTTTATAAGTATTTTTGTTCCTCTGTATATTATATGAATAGATTTCTTTAGTTTATTTTTGAAATTATTATTTGTTAAGTGCTGGTTACTGACATAATAACAGGATTTTACCATAATTGTATACTTTTGACAATAACCATACAATGAACCAACCAGTGTTACCAATTTTAGGAATTTTCTATAATCCAGAAACCTATGGCTTGTAATAGCATTTTATTTAAAATGCGCTTTCAAAGACATGTATGTAACTACTGGTTAACTAACAGACTTACTTTCTTAAAAATCGTAATTCCTTGTAAAACATCAGTGATTTCTTCTAGGCTATCATCAATTTACAGATTTTTAGTTTCTGTCTGGTTAATCTACTTTTATTTTTATCAATATTAAATTGACGGACTACTTATTGTGTATAATCAAACGTACTTTACAAATGTCACAACTGCCATAGACTATTTCAGTCGAAATACGTGCACGAAAGTCAGCAAATATATTTTACGGTAAAATTTATCCAATTTCAAATGGTAAGAAATTTATTGTGCCTAGTTTAAGTCAGACGCTGGCTTACTGTACCAGTTAAGCATTTATTTGTTTGTCAGTGCGTCAATGGATGTGGTCACTTAAATATTGTACTTTTTTCGAATTCAACAGAAACAGAAGAATGATATTAATATCTGATAACTGTGCATTATAACTGTAATTTAACAGCTCCTTAATAATAAGGATTTGTCAACTGTATTAATTCCTGTCTGTTATCTATATTATTTAAAACAAAGTATTTTTGGTTTATTAGTACAGTCCAAACTTAATTGATTGAATATTAGTTTGGTGCTAATTGTTATTATTAGTTAATTATTTGCTTAATTTCGCTTTTAAGGATATTGATAAAATTATTTGACTTTACATATTATTATATAGTGGTAATTACTCTTTTTATGCTATTTTATTTTGTATTCTCAGCTTCGGCTTCACCTTTGAAAGCTTGAAACCTTCTTTATACTTGTCCTTGTCCTCTATTAGCATTGTTGTATTTACCATTTCAATATTTCATGAAATATGGAATTTTGTCTACAAATTACAATCTCAATTTTGGGTTTATCCAGGAAAAGTACCGGTATCATTTTATCTGGCAATAAGATATGCGTGCAATGCCCCTTATTGCAAAGCCTGGCGAATCTCAATGGTTTGCATTTATCGAGGCATAATAAAATACTCCATTTGCCATTAAATTTAAACTCGTGTACCATAAGTTAACTCTTTCGTCTCATAAATTTACAAAGAACCACAATTAAATTGTGGCTTTTTGGAAAAAATGAGTATTTTCTGGCAAAATGAGTTTTTATTATGTTTAAAAGAAATTAACGCCAATCTCAATCTGAAAATCTGCACGGTCATCTGAAATAGAGTCACATTAAAAGATTAGCCTTGGATATACCACGTGTATATGATAATACTCGAGAATAGTGTTGCTCTATCCTTAAGAGTACGTCTCGGCACTTTGAAAAATAAGAATAATGTTTGAAAAACAGCTTTAATTCTGTTTTGTGATGTTATATTGAAGAATTCTCAAATTAATTATTGTGACTAATGGATATTATACGAAATTGGATGTTTTTCTGTTGTACCCCTTTAGGATTTGCAGATTCAGATCAGAGTAGGTATAATGTTGCGGTGTGGAATGTGAGATTAGGATTATGTCCCGACCCGAACTATATAATCGTCCTGTCCTGCCCATTAGACCGGAATTATAAATATCCAACTATTTATCTACTGTACAGGAAATGTACGTACCATTGTCTAAACTTGTTACAATTAAAGTACAATCTCAAATACAAATTAATTAATCCGTATTGTTGCAGTATTTCTGTTAGCAATATTCATGCTGAATGATGGGTTTGGGAAAATTATACAAATCTTGCCATTAAATTTTGATATGCAAATATAAGTAGCTATAATTGAATAGAAGGCCAGTGTGTTTGTTAGAGTTGTATTAGGTTAGATAATTATTCACTAATTAAATTGCAATTCTTATCTGAAATTCTAAAATACGCAACTAAAAGCAATTAAGAATTGGCTACTTCAAGCAAAAATACAATGCCGAGTAATAGAAATTTAGAAATAATTATTAGTAACTTAATTTTATTGAGCACTTTTTGAAATTCAACCAGAATTATAACAATAGTTGAGAATCTTGATTATTCCTATTTCCTTGTTGTCCTATTACAAGTCCTGAAAATATGTTTTGAAGCCCTCCCATAATTTTCACTCCATTTTTCGACATTACCCACTTTTTCCCATTTTTCCCAAGGGAAATGGGATAAATGAAAATGGAAAGATATTTTTCTCCTGTTGATTACGCGACCTTTCAAGTATTTCCCATTTTCCCAGTGGGAAATGGAATAAATGGGATTGAAAATATATATTTCTCCTGTTTAATAGATACTATTTCCCAAATTCCCCACTTTCCCATTATTGCCGGTGGGAAACGAGAATTTTCCGTATTCCTCAACCGAAATCCTACCTGTTTAGGGACTATAGATATTATACAATGCAAGAAAAAATGAATTAGCTTACTTACTGTACACTATATGTATAGAATAGGAACCGTGGAATTCTTCTTCTAATTAGTGAGTTTCGAATTTCGATCAAGACAAGAGTCTCTTTCAACATTAAAAGTGCCTAATAATGAACGTGGGCAAAACATACTGTTAGTAATTAGCTAATTAAAAGAGGGACAAAATGATTACTTGTGAGAAAATGTATGTCAGCCTTAACAACTACTATTATTACAGATTTACGGTAGATACAATAGTTATTGGTAGGAAACCAAACTACAGCACTGTCCAAATTACAATAAATAAAGATGTCAATGTTACTAACGAATAGTGTATTGTATACATTCGCTGTGAATACAATAGACATAAGATTGCAATATCATATGACAAAAATTGTAATTAACCAATTATTGTAAGTGTAGATTATAGATGACCAAAACTATGGTGAACATTTAATTATTATTGTTACTTGCTTGCTCCTGTAATATTATTGAGTAGACACCTGTACAAATCTTTGCTGATTGTAATTGTAGCTGTTGTCATAAAATGTCAGTTCATTTCAAAACATTTTACTAGTATTGCGTTGCAGTTGCACTTGTCAAGTTTTATTGTGCCAATGCAATGTTTTAGTCAGATATAATGTAAATACAATTACAAAGATGTTTAAGCCTATTTTATCTTTATTTTTAAAATAGTATATAATTTTATTAGTCTGTTATATGGATAATGCCGCATTTTCTGTTTACTTGCTGAATATAATAGGACCCCCGGGGAATTATTTGTAAAATCTAATAGGAGCTCCGGGGAATTATTTGTAAACTCTAATAAAACCCCCCGGGGATTATTTGTAAAATCTAATAAAACTCCCCGAGAATTATTTGTAAAATTAAATAGGACCCCGGGGATTATTTGTAAAATGCGGTATATTAATTATTATAGTATTATATATTAATATTGATATTGATCCTATGTTCAGTTAAATAGCACTTTACTTTACATAGTCATAAGCACATAAATATATCGCCTTGCTGCTGTTTCTATAAGCCTATCTGTATACTTGTATTGTACAACATCGGAGAAATCTCCATTTACCTACCACACCTACCTTTTTCTGTCTTTAACTAAATATACCTACTTAATTGTTAAGTATATGCCTAATAAAATATTGTTCAGTAATCAAACCGAAATATGTGACTGTGCCCAAGAAAACCATCTAAATCAGCTTTAGTTACGTTCAGAGATAAATCGATCTAAAGCAAGCGAAATCATTTTAACCATTGAGATAAACTATGACAGTTACCAATTGTTACTACCAAACATCGAGCCAAATCATTGCCGACAAGCAAAATTTCATTACTAAATTACTAGCAAATCCATTTCATATTTTCAAACAAAACGTCCTCCCTGTGAGGTAATCAATAGCGCAGAATTCAAATCTGGCAACCGCTATGTCGTATATATAATACCCCGCGATATAGGGGGTACATCTCATATATAGGAATTCATTCATTTGAAAAACCATTTGACTCCCTGGGGTAATCGATAGCGTAGAATTCAAATCTGGCAACCGTTATGTCGTATATATAATACCCCGCAATATAGGGGGTATACCTCACATATCGGATATATAGGAATTCATTTATTTAAAATAAGCTTCGACACTCTGGGGTAATCGATAGCGTAGAATTCAAATCTGGCAACCGTTATGTCGTATATATAATACCCCGCGATATAAGGGGGTATACCTCACATATCGGATATATAGGAATTCATTTATTTAAAATAAGCTTCGACACTCTGGGGTAATCGATAGCGTAGAATTCAAATCTGGCAACCGCTATGTCGTATCTCTAACACCCCGCGATATAGGGGGTATACCCCACATATCGGATATATAGGAATTCATTTATTTGAAATAAGCTTCGACACTTTGGGGTAATCGATAGCGTAGAATTCAAATCTGGCAACCGCTATGTCGTATCTCTAACACCCCGCGATATAGGGGGTATACCCCACATATCGGAAATAGGTATTGGGGGTACAACATAACCGTTGCCAGATTTGAATTTCACGCTATTGAATACCCCATAGTGTTAAATCTTATTATTTTAAACAGAATTTTTATTTTTCCGATATGTGAGGTATACCTCCATTGTCTCGGAGTACTGAGAGTACGACATAACGGTTGCCAGATTCGAATTCTACGCCTTCGTTCCCCAAACTATGGAACGGAGGCGGATGTCTAAATGTTTTCTAATTGTAGTTTTCGAATTGATTTTTGACGGACTTCGGGACTCGTATGCCCGGATGCTCTTACTTTTTGCATTGCAAAAACTGCTATGCCAAAACGAAAGCATTAGTTTTGCAGAATTTTTAAAAATCGTAGGAATTTTTTAAAAATATGGGGCTAGTGCCATTTTATAGAACATGAAATGCTGTATTTAATGAGCATTATAGTCTGATTTTTATGATTTCAGTGATTTAGATGGTTTTTATAGGCACAGTCACATATATCATTTCAGTAGAGCATGCGCATTAAGCATATTTTATAAATTAAGGAAATTTCTGGTTTTCTTCCATACAAAATGGTATTAGGATAAAGTAACCTTTTTTCAAGGTAAAGTAACTTTTTTGAGGTAAAATAACCTTTTTCAAGGTAAAATAACCTTTATTCAAGGTAAAATAACCGTTTTTCAAGGTAAAATGACTTTTTTCAAGGTAAAGTAACTTTTTTCAAGGTAAAATAACTCTTTTTCAAGGTAAAATAACCTTTATATTTAAAATATCCATTTGGAGGTAAGATAATATTCTCTAGATAAAATATCACAACCTTATGAAAGATGAAAGACAAAGAAAATTTATACTCCTTGAGGGTTACTATGGCTTAGGATGACTGTTTTATTAATTTATTTTTCTCTGAGAAGAAATAATTTTCATTACTTTTTTTCAGAAAAGCTGAACCTTTTGACCTTCAGAGGAGTTAAATAATTTGTTCACGCATTGGTATTGAAAATGTCGAAAGCTGTGAGTGCCGTAAAGAAGTCGTCGTCGAAGCAGGTGTCTAAACCAAAGGCGATTAAATCAAAAGAAGTTCCTCTATTGACCCGGCCTTCTTTAGAGTTGGTGATGGACGAAATGACTTTTGAGGAGGAAGAGGTGGATCTGGGTGCGGATGAGGAGGAAATGGAGGGAGAGGAACGACTGTTCGTCACTTTGCCGGACGGGACCACCCAGGAAGTTCAGAAAGAAGTTTTGCTAACGAAGGAGATGATTCGTCAAGGATTGTCCATGATTGGGAGGACAGTTGACAATTTCCAGTACGCCTACATTCGTTATGATGGTTCCAACAGAAACGTTTCCAATGTAGACGCCCTCGCAGACTACGTTCACCTCCGTGTCTTGATTATTAGTGAAAACCGAATTCGGAGTCTCCTCCCACTCTGTTCTCTCAAGCATTTACTTGTTCTTAACGCTCATACTAATGGTAATTACTTTTGTTCTTCTATTTTAACCGAATTACCGAATTTTAATTTTAATTTTAATAATTTTAATAAATAATTTTAACCGTTAACCGAAAAAATTGTCACATGTTGATTTTTATTAAAAAAGGGGACTTAAAATTATACCTAATTTTAATAGTGATCGAGTCTTTCGAGGAAATTCCAACTTGGCCTTATCTGCAGGCTCTGAGTCTTATGAGCAATCGATTGACGTCCCTCAAGGGTCTTTATGCAAATCACATTGTTTACATCCAGCTCTCTTTCAATGGGTTTGACAAACTAGAAGATTTCAACGGATCGACATTTTATGCACTCAGGTATGTACATAAATAAGGCTCTACCCATGAAAATAATCGGGTTTCCATAAATAGAATCGTCAAATTATGATTATTTTACCCTAATACTGTTAATTTGTTAATACAATCGCCGATCTTTACAAAATATTCATTTTTCTACAAGTAATATTGCATTTTCCTTGTATTTCATTTTCATTACCTTTTGCACACGATTGTAGTTTTACTCCCAGAATTTGTAAAAAATATGTGGAAAGCGGAATTCAATGAATGGAAAATGTAATATTACTTGTGGGAAATGTATATTTTTGTAAAGAGTGACGATTGTTGTGGCAAAATATCACGAATATATGTATTTATTATTTTGTGGACAGAACTCTGGAACTTCGTGGAAACCAGTTGAAATCTCTTGAAGGTCTTTCGATTCCTACCCTGGAGCATTTGTTCGCTGCGCAGAATAGTTTGTCTGAGATATCCGGATTTAATTGCCCGAATCTTGTGACTCTTCACCTGAGAGATAACGAAATCAAAAAACTGGAAAACTTTCCGCTTCTTCCGAATTTGAAATACCTGAATTTGCGGAGCAATCTTGTTTCTCGGTTCACGCAAACTGTGAGTCTGGACAAAGCGCCGAGTCTGACGATCTTGGTGTTCGTGGACAACCCCATCAGTGGAAGTGAGGTGTACCGATCGGAAATGTTAGCGGTTCTTCCGCTTCTTACCCGCATTGATAAGGTGCTGTGTACTGAGGAGGAGATGATAGCCGGGAGACAATTGAAGGTCGGGAGGGAGAAAAATGTGGAAGGAGTTCGACCTCTGGAAGATGACCCGAATGTGATCACTCCATTTCCCACTGCTAGGAATCTACGCGCCAGTCTGGAGGATATTGAAAATGATGAAGAGGAAGAAGGCGACGTTGAGAACGAAGTCGAAACCAAAACGGAACCTGCTGCTGACCCTCCTGTGGGCAGCACGAAGCCAATCTTAAGCACTACTACTCCTAAACCTAATTAAGTTCGTAAACTTCTTTAAAATATGGTCATGATTTTATTGTGAAAAAAATAATTAGGGGTCCACACAGGAAAATCGCTATTTTTCCATAAAATCGTAATCATTTTGTACAAAAATCGTCATTCCTAACAAAATAAATAATTTTTTTATGAGTTTCTGAAGATTCCACATATTTCATTACTGTTTGCACATTCGTTTACAAATTCTGGGAGTAAAATGTGTGAAAAGTGGTGAAATATACGGGAAAACCAATTTTACTTGTGGAAAAATGAATACCCTGATAAGGAATGACGATTGTAGAGACAATATATATATATTTGTTATTTTGGCTCAAGTAATATTGCTTTTCTCTTATATTTAACTAATTTTTACACATTTTACGACAAATTCCGGGAGTAAAATGTGTAATCAGGTGCGAAAAGTGATGAAATATGCGAGAAAGACAATATTACTTGTGGAAAAATGAATATCTTGGTAAGGAGTGACGATTTTTGGGACAAACTAGAATTTTGTATTATTTTCTCGCAAGTAATATTGTTTTTCCCATATATTAACTAATTCTTGCACATTTTATTACAAATTCGGGGAGTAAAATGTATAATCAAATGCAAAAAGTAATGAAATATGAGGAAAAAGCAATATCGTTTGTGCAAAAATGAAAATATTTGTTATGAGATACGATTTTTATAACGAAATAGTAACACTATTATGTAAAATGATTGTAATTGTGGGAAAATAATGATTTTCAGTTGTGGAAAACTTTTACGGGTAGCTAAATACAAGCCAAAAAATATTCTTGCAAATGCAACTCAAGAAGAGAATCTGAAATGCTGTATCTCAATTTATGTATACAAGTTTTGCTATGGTCATCAATAAATGCACTAAAGCGTTTTTATTAAACAGTAATTATTAGTGATAATTTCCTTGTTTTCCACAAATAAAATGCATTGCGATTCGCGTCTCTTTGAAAAATAGAAATTATTTTTGACATTTTTTGAATTATGTGGTATAAAGTACAACAAGTAAGTTCATTTATTCTCCTCAAAATGTAAATACAGTTTATCTCGAAATACAATTTACTATATAACTATTTTGTACATATTTCACTAACGATTATAAATGACTAAATTTTTTGTAATAATTATTCCTTCTATCTATTATCTATATAATAGTACAATATCTTGCCATAATAGTACTAAAAATGTAAACTTTGGGAAAATTTGGAATTTCTTTCTAAAATCGTCTGCGCTCCGAATTTTCAAAATGTAGACCAATAATTTATTAAGTTTAGTTAACTTTCTTTCTAATTCTATTGACTGGAAGATTTGATTGTACATAGAACACTTAATGGACAGATTGTATAGAAATACTGCTTTCACTGGCAAGGCACTTACACTTCCAACAAAGTGTACATTTAAATAAAGTCCCCTATACATAAAAATTAGGAATGTTTTCACCGTATCACTCTTTCGCTTAATTCTGTTACACATTTTTGAAATATTTATAGATATAATAATATTATAGTTTCGCATAATAAAGTATATGCATACGAATTAATTAACTAAACAATTAGAAGTCCATAAATTTAAATTACATTTTTTCTTTCCAATATATTTAATATCGTTCAAAATTTCCAAAAGCTCTTTCAAAACCATTCTATGCTATTATTTCTTCAAAAAATTACTCTTAATATTCATCAAGTGCATAGTAAATACTGCAATATCATATCAATATCCTTACTTCTGCAAATTGCCTGTGGGCGGATTGTTAAAGTTATTTAAACTGGTAAATAACAATAATATTCTGGAAAATGTTTGTAAAATTACGTAATTGTGTAAACTGCTTGCTAAAATGCAAATGTGTATGTAAATACAGAAATAGAAGGACCCTGTTTGTAAAACCCCCAATTAATTCATCACTTTGTTTGAAATATTTGTATTAAACTGATTTTTTGTCCAGTCTGGTGTCCAATGATTAGAAATAAGCTCCACAGTTACTGCACCGTTTTTCTCTCATCATCAAACAGCACAAGATTCCCAAAGGGAAGAAGAAAATTGCACAGAAAAGGCCCAAACAGCTGAAACTCTCTTGGAGAACACCCACCTGTTGCACAAGTCTCAAAGTTAGTTTTCTACTTAACTATTCTTAAAGTTTATAAATCCACATGTACATAAAATACATTCGAAACCTTTTATTTTACAATATAATTTACTTTCTGGTTTATTTTATTTATTTTTATGTGTACTAGAATTACTAGGTGGGTAATAATAATGGTTTTCGGATTTCGGAAATGCAAAAAAATAAATACAAGGTTTTATATATCAGTTCGTTGTATCAGTGCAATATAATCAATGAAATTATTGCAATGACCTTCTTACTTAGTGTAAAAATACAATTTCAGAGTACTTAGGTACTAACCCTGCAAGAAGGACAGCCGCCAACAATAATAACTTGAGTGGCTGGAACTGCCACCGGTTCAACTAAAACAGTAGAGCCGTATCCAGGGTTGTTGGGCATAATCACCGTCGTATGGTGACTACTCCATCCTGGTTGTCCAGGTTGAGCTGGATATGCACCCCCTTTATTAAAACAAATACACAAATATTATTATTATTACATTTTCTGTATAGCTACTTTTCCAAAAACCTGTAAAATATTTTCTACTCCTTAAATAATTATTTATTTACATACTTAGTGGACTTAAAAACTAATTCCTTGTATTTACAAAGAAAAATATATAATTATATAAAGTATATAATTACAAATATTCAATTATTGATTGGTTAATACAGTACTTACAAAATATATGGACACTTTACGTTTAGAAAAGTACTTTTTCGTAATTACTTAAGAATTGTACGTATAAAATAGTATTGCACTACCCTGTATAAGGGACTTACCCTGATTTTGAGCTTCTGGGAAATAAGGTGGGGGTTTATCATAAGGTCCTGGATTAGAATATGGTGGAGGTTGAGGTTGGGCCATTTTAAATTGAAAATTCCTAAAGGACACTTGTCAAAATTCTATTTTTATCCTTTTCTTATTAGTTTAAGCAGGCACTAAGTTCTATTTGTGTACTTAGAGTGTTATTGTGTGTAATATGTTAGGAGCAGTAAAATATGATTTTAAAGCGGATGACAGAGAAGGAAGAGAGTCACAAGACTATGACTTCAGATCTGCACCGTACATACGTGTATGATTATCTCTACTCCTAGGTCTTCTCTCCCACAACTTTCTATTATATTATTACAATACTCTGCTTAGTTAGCATGGAATAGTTCTGTTGACTGCAGTAGGCAAAACCCAATGTGTTTGTATATGATCTGTATTATAGGTGAACGATTCCAAGTACAAAAGTACATAAAAGAGCGTATGTGTGAATGCAATGACGTTTCTGAGCTTAAATATAGATAAAAACCTTAAAAGCATTATTTTGTGCGCGTCAATCTCCACTTCGTGAAATTTATTCGTGTTAGGAAATAATATGAATTCAATTCGGGGAGGGATTAATTATTGTTATCGGGCATATGGTGCTTTCCTCTGTATATTACTATATGTACCATATAACTGTAATATTCTTATCTTTTAGTATTCCCGCATCATTATCAGGAAAAACCACTTTACATATGGATACATATGAAACGTATTGCAAAATCAGTTAATTACAGGGGCACACATAACATTTTCGTCGGCTTCACTAATGTTATGCACTCTGTAATATTGGAGAAATTCAATTATCTGGTTTCTAAGATCAAAATTTCTAAATTATGATGAATTCCTTAAGTATTCTTTTCTGCATAAACTTAACAAATATTTAGTAATCAAAAAATCGCAAAAAATCGGATAGAATTTGGCTAGTTGAGAATTTGTTTTAGAACTCCCTGTACACACTAATATTTAATATTATTCTGATGACTCATTCGATCATTTTATTAGTAGATCGTGTTTGCTTGTTTGCTTACACATTGTTATTCACCAATCAAATGTTTGCTATCTGCAGTCTACATTGACTACTCATGTAGCAAATAATCAAATAATAAATGACGGCAAGAGGAAAAAGATAACAACGGCAATGAAAGAATAATAATGCACTATTTTTTTAATGGTGAGGCCATCTTTCGATAAATTATGTTCATACAGTAACGAATTACTGAATTTCAGTCGCTCTAAACTTAACTTAAACTCTTAACTTAACTTAAACACTAAACTTGCAAATTAATATTATTAGGCAATAATATTAATTTGCAAGTTACCCCAATAATCCCGGAAACAAAGGAATCATGCAACGCATCCTATTACATTAGTGATTAGAGAATCATAAAGGAATAATCAATATCTCACAACTATGATCGAATTATCACAATTATATTATTTTTCCACAACAATCGCCACTGAGAACGAAAAAATATTAATTTTTCCACAACAATTGTCACCTAAAACGAAAATACTCATTTCCCCCAATAATTGTGACTGATAACGGAAAAATATTTATTTTTCCTCAACTATCGTTACCTAAAACGCAAATATTCACTTGTCTACAAATTATTGCCTTTCCTGCACATCTTGACATCTTATTACTATTTTAGACGTGTTTATTAATTTAATTGTGATAAATACTATTGCGAAATAACGACAATTTTCATTTATGGAAACCCAGTTATTTTTGTGTGCAATAAATTGCTTATTGGGAGGGTTAAAACATTTTCCCAACAGTTTATTACGTAATTATTGCTTGAATAGCACATAATATATTTCCACATTTTCTATTTTCAATCGTATTTACTATGAGTATTTGTTTACGTCTGCAAAAAATCAATAGTGTGTTACATTTATATTTTAAGTGGTTAATTAATTAATATGCGAAGGGATAATTTGTTGTTGATGGATAAAAGCTTGTTTCTGATTGATAAGAAATTGAGTAACTTGTTCATAGCAATAAAGTGATGCGGGTCGGTGAAAAGGTTCCCGAGCCAATTGGTGGCAATGCCAGAGATACTTCAATGGTTGAAAGTAATAGGTGAGAACGAGGCTCGGTGGCTCCACAGGTGGCGGTGGTGGCGGATGGACTTCCGGTCTCGCATTCAAGCGCGGTTGCATCACGAAAGGGGGAGGAACCTGGGTAACTGGGTAGTGGGAGGATCCACTTGTTTCCGGATCCACTTCATTAGAATTCCACCCCCCTGGTTGGGGTTGGGGTTGGGGTTTTCGTCGAAATCGAGCACCATACAAATTCTTGATATACAAAAAGTGGAATTAATTGGGCCTCAAAAATTTAATACGTTTGCCTCAAAAAACTTCTTCTCAGCTACAACAAAAATAGTAATTTTACTCAACAAAAATAACTTTTCATGAACAAAAATAAACTTCCCTCCAGAATAATTTTTCCAGGACAAAAATTATAACTTTTCTCCACAACAATAATAACTTTCCTCAATAAAAATGCATTTCAAAAATAATGACTTTTCCTCAACTAAAATAATTACTTTCCCTCCTCAAAAACTATAGCTGTCTCACTAACAATAACTTTACCTCCTCACAAATTATAACTGTCTCAACAAAAATAATTTTACCCCCTCAAAAATTATAACTTTGCCTCGACGAAAACAAAGTTACCATTTTTGTTGAAAGAAACCTATTATTTTTGGGGCTAACTTAAATAAAGACCATTAAAAATTCAAAAGCATAATATGTCGAAAAAATTTGTAAAAAACTGTATATTTCTCACTTTAATTCCTTCGATATCATCCCTATGCAGTTGAAATTTAGGATCATAAGTTGTTTGTGGCATTGCATGCATAACAGCGTGAGTTGCAGCGGAATGTTCCAGTCCTAGAGCATGACCAATTTCATGTGTGGCAATTTGAAAGAAATTTATGCCGTCCTCTGCATTAATTGTCCACCCTCGAGTTGAGTCAAAATGAATATCTCCCTGTGAATCAACACCCACTACAAATTCTTCTCACGTTTCTCTAAACGGGGTTAGTGTGGAATTACCTGGAAGTGGTAAAGATCGGGGTCGCCAGGATGAGGATAGAAGGCATGAGCTACCGGAGTTCCAATCTCTCCTCTTGAAAATGGCATATTATCCTCATGGGGTCCAGTTACAAAAGAAATCTGTATGTCCACCTAAGTACAAAAATGTTATTCTAAATAATTTTTTTTGAAGCAGAAAACCAATGTCTTAATTACGAAAGATGTAGTCCCCCCAGGGGAATTCTTTTGTTTCCAGAACATTTTTAACCAAAAATTATAGTTTTCCCAATATATTACTTCAAATAAACAAATATCTTGCTATAGTCCCCTAGTCCCCCAGGAGTTTGTATTGTTTCCAGTACAATTTTAACCAAAAACAATAGTTTTCCTAATATATTACTTCAGATAAACAAATATCTTGCTATAGTCCCCTAGTCTCCCAGGGGTTTGTATTGTTTCCAGTGCAATTTTAACCAAAAACAATAGTTTTCCCAATATATTACTTCAGATAAGCAAACAACTTGCTATAGTCCCCTAGTCCCCCCAGGGATATTATTATTTACAGGGTATTTTCAACCAAAAACAATATTCTCCTGATTTATCACTTCAGAAACAAATATCTTGCGGTAGTTCCCTAATCCCCCCAGGGATATTATTATTTACAGTAATTTTTTACCTAAAATCTATAGTTCCTAGTTCCTTAAATTTGACACAGAAATATTATTCAAGATAACGAAATATCTAACTATAAATAGTCCCCCAAGAGGATAGTGCTGTTTTCTGCACATTTTTAACAAAAAGCAATAGTTCCTCCCCCAATATACCACAGAATATCATTGAAGATAAATAAATATCCTCCAATACGTAGTCCCCCGGGGATTACCTCAACTTGGTCTGTCTTGAAAACCTCTCTGAAGGTCACTTGAGCTACAGCTTCCCAGAGATCAAAGGCCTTCCGCATTTCTTTTCTGACTGTTTCTAGACTCAGCCCTGTGGGTGGAACATTTTCGATCCTGTAAGTCAAATCGGTGAATTCCCAAGGAATAGTAGTTTTGTAACCCCGCTCCCGCCTAGGCATGTCTTGGTTCCGCATCATGTTCATGTTCTCTTTGTTTCCACACCGGGGAACATTCATCATCTCCATCGTCTTCTCGTCCAATTCCCCCGTCTGGTTCACTCCAGCGAACATTTGGAACGTCATCACATTGTCCTTCATCATTTTCATCATTTCCCCTTCAGGCATTTTCTTCATCGAATCCATCGAAGTCTTGTTCATGTATCCGTATTTCTCCATGTACTCCTTTATTAGTTTCAAAATAATTATACTAATCAACATTAATTTTAAAAGAAAATCAATTGTTTTTTACAAAAACTAAAAAATGGTGCTTAAAAATAAAAAGTTTTGGATTTTTCTATAAGAAAAATCAGTTGCTTTTTACAAAAACTGAAAAATGCTACTTAAAAATAAAAAGTTTTGCCTGCTTCTAAAAGAAAAATCAATTAGTTTTTACAAAAACTAAAAAATGCTACATAAAAATTAAAAGTTTTGGCTTTTGTTATAAGAAAAATCAATTGTTTTACACAAAAACTAAAAATGGGGCTTAAAAATAAAAAGTTTTGACCTTTTCTATAAGAAAAATGAATTGCTTTTTACAAAAACTAAAAAATGATGCTTAAAAATAAGAAGTTTTCTTTTGCACGCAACAAAATTTTGATAAAAATTATTTTTTCAATTTTTAGGTAACTATTTTATATTTTTTGTAACATGCAATGTCTTTCTTACCATCGCCTCTGAGGAATTAGTAACCATCCGAGCATTAGCAGAATTAAGTCCGGAGCCAATGAGATTAGCCATCAGGAACAACAAAAATGGATTTGCATTCATTTTCTCTGTGAAAGGTTTATTTATTTACCACTGTACATAGATATCTCCAAACAGGATCAAAAAAGTTTCCCCTCCGCTCAAGTTTCTTCGCAGACACTCACATATTCACACAAACAGAGAGATATGTGTATTATAATTAGATATGAAATATGAAAGCTTTCTAAAGCACCAGTTATCTAAAACGTGTTGTTTCTAAAGAATTGGCAGGTCCATTAAGACTGAGCAAAAACCAAAAGGCCAGTTTGCGATAATTTACGCCTTTTCCGCTTTTCTCCTCTATTTCGGTTGCAATTGCACTGCAATTGTTTTCTGGAATAATAATTACGTGACGAGAATTATACAGGTGTACTCAAAAGTGGGTATCCTTATTTTCCACCTTTTTCCACCACTTATTATACCTATTAATTTATTATACTGTGCGTACCAGGCGCTATAAATCGTAATCATAAACTTCCCTCATAATCAAAAAATGACAAAAAATACAATTTAAAAAAATCCTTTTGAAATTTTTATTAAATGCTAAGAATATATAATTGGCTACAAACTATTATTTCTTTTGGATCCCCCTGTACTACACTCTTTGCGAAACTTGTCATTTTCCTCTGGTCCTAATTAGAGTGATTTGTAAAACCATTTCCTCCGTCTGCACTTGTAATGATATCAAAACCGATAGTTTTATATGCATTGCAGCAGACAATTGATTATTTAGTCTATTATTCGTTCTATTTAAGTGTGTCAATGAGCTTGAGACACTTGAGAGTAGTTTGTCTATAATAATAACCAAATATTACATGAAACTGCATGTTCAATGCAAAATATTCGTCAATTATTATTTAATCTCATTTATTATGGCAATACTATATATAGCTTTTTAGAAAAGTTATAGTCAACTACAAACAATATATATTTCGTACATGAATTTTGCACAAGCGTTTTAACTTTGCGAATGATTGTAAGAAAGACAAGATGTACAGGGTGGTTCATATAATATATTATCCCTTAACAAAAAGAATAAACATTTATGACCACCATGTACATTATTAGATTACTATATACTTAAGGTTCATTTTCCTTTTGACAGTGGTGTGGAGCAGGATACAAATACATTTCGCTTGAGGTTTGATTTCGTCGTAAATCATGCAAATAAATAGATAAAAGTATGGTTTAATGAGAACTCTAACGTATATCCGCTTTTCACTGGTATAAATATAAACTAGGAACTTTTAATGTAAAACTTATTTCTATAGTTTGAGTTACCTTAAAAGTACAACTGATATATACTGTAGTAAAGTGTTTCCTCATGCCCAACTGTATAATAATGCCGTCTTTTAAGATGAACACTATGCAAATGACTTAATTTGCATACCTTAATAACAAAGACAATGTAAATATTCAGTTCATCCTTCAGTAAAGGAATTGCTGCATGTTGTAATGTTGCAATGCATTATAGTACATATGTTCCCGTACATTCATACTGATTGTGATTATGGAGAAGACGGGAGGGAAACTATTCCGTCGGTAGAATTTAAAATTGTCAAACTGCAATCTTTATCAATGAGGTAAGTGAATTTACTTAACAATTACATTAATTAATGTCAATTTTCATTCTTTTTCAAAAACTGGTATATATAGGTATTTAGGGTTTCAGGGTTTGGAATTTCTAGGTTTGAAACTTTTTAGGAAATAAGGAATTATAGAGTTTTTAATTTTTGTTTTTTAACTTTTTAGCACAGGAAAGTTAAAATTGCCAGTTCAAAATTGCAAATTTCAAAATGGCACTCCGGGAACCAAGTCCGATATTCGAGATCGATTGGATTAATCCGAAGTATGTAATTAAGGGTGCTGAGCGGGAGGTGATCGTGGAGAACGTTGAGGAGATTTCTAAGGAGGGCGGGGAGGAGCAGGAGGTGATACTGACCGTAATCGAACTAAATGATCATAAAACGCGTTGGAAAATTTATAAACACCTTTCAGAAATTTGCAAGGAAAACAGCACGGCGGATTTCACTCAAGCAGATCAAAAGTTCATCGAGCAAACGTACGGAAAATCGTTTTTTATGACCGCATTGGCCGAAAACTCCAAAATTATGTGCCGAGCCGTTGTTTTAACACCGAATTGGAATTCAGAGAAAACCGAATTCAAAACAGTCCAAGTGTATCTCCCGGATTATGGAAAATTCCAAACTGCTAGTGTTTCCAGGTTACACCTCCTTGTTGAAAGAAATCTTTACAGACACCCACCACTTGCAATCAAGGTCAAAACTACTCTGAATGAGGAATGGGCAAGAAAACGGTTATTGGGTCGCAGAATAAAAATCAAAGTCACCAAATTCGAAATTACGAAACTTTTCAATGGAATACTTCAGGAATCTCGAGTCGATATCGAATTATTGTAATCATGGTCAGTATTTGTTAGTCTGTTATTCCCAAAATATAGAAATAGCTTTAGAAACCTGTTTTAGAATCACAATGAATTAATTATAATGATAATGAACTGAGTTGGCGATTTTCAACAATTATGATTTTAATAAGATTATGCACAGTTCTTAGTATGTAACCTAATAGTTTTTAGCAAACATTACTGTAATTGCAAATCTTCAGTTATCAAAGATTTTAGCCGACCCGTCGTGTATATCCGATGTCTTTGTAACAAATTATTTCGAGAATAAGAATCGTTACATTATAATACGCAGTTAAAACAATTTTATTTCTAAGTAAACTTTAGTTGTATTAATATCGCATTTTTAGTAAGTATTACGATGTTTTGATTTAATTGCAGAGTGTTAAATTGTGTTTAATAAGAATTACTATTTATTTATCTCCACTATAAATGTACCTGTGTAAGATTGTTAGGAGTAGACACCACTATCAAAGTAGTTTGTTCATTTTCAATGTAGTAAATGTATTTTTATATCTGCTTTACGTTTTCCTCAGGGATTAAATTATAAATTTATTTCAAGATATCTAGAATTCAGATTCCTGGACAACATTCAGTAATTGATGACCAAAACATCCATTAAATATCTTGGAAGGGGTTGGCAATTTGCATGCTTGATTGTTCTTAAACATTTAATGCATCCAAATCGATAATAAACATTCAAAATTTTCATAATGCCAAAAATATCTCATACAATTAAGCAAAGAAGACGCAGTAATGTATTATGGCCATGTATCGATGAAATATAACCAAAACGTGTAAACTGCATGTTTATTTTGATAGAGTAAAGTCAAATATCTTTCAAGTAGAAAAATAAAAATAGGAAGAAAGACCATATATCCAAATACAGGAAAAATTGCACCAATTTTCATGTCAAAGCTAAGGCGTAGAAATTTCCCTTCAGAATGCTTTTCTTTTTCAAGGAATCTGGATACATGAGGGCTGAAATACTTAAGTTGTCGCCAAATGTCGAGTATTCCCATTTCATTCAGTTCTTGGACAACATTCAGAAATTCATGCCGAAAACATCCACGAAACATCCATGAATTGGGGTAATTGTTTGTATGCTCTTTTGTTCTTAAACATTTCAATAAAGGAAGGCCTTTTTGTAGACTGTAAAATACCAATTCTCCAGTATTTCCTACATCAAAAAAGAGTTTAAGCTTCGTGTCTGACAAACACGACTTCATTATTTTATAAGCTGAATACATACTAAACTTATCAGTATCATAAATATATACACTGGAGTTTGCTTTATCGGTAATACCATATTGTGCGAAAAAAGGATACTTATAACGATAGCCACCACTTTGGGATATTCCATTTAGATGTCCAATGATGAAAACTATTTTATATCCATTTTGAATTAATTCACGGAAATTGTTCATTCTCTTTTTGTCCACAGGAGCAACAACTTCATTTGTGATGTAACTCTCATACTCAGTTACAAGAATATTTACCATTAAGCATAGAATTTGAAAGGCCAAGGCTTACCACCTTGAGCCTTTACTATTTATTTATGGTATGCCCAAGAGTAACAATTATGTTACTCACCTTTGCCACTCCTTATGACGAAGGGGAATCCTCCAAGTGTGATTGTGGTGTGGCTGGATCTCTGAATGCGGCAGTGCTGCCTAGATGTAAATGGACCGAACGGATGATACCCGGGTTGCTTGTGAGTGTGCTAGGTCCCTGTATGTATGTTGATCCCCGTATGATTGTGGTACACTTGTATAAATGTAGCCCCGAATATTTGCTGTATGTGTGTCGGGTATAAATGGAACTAGTATGAATGCCGGGTAATTGAGAGTGTGGCTGGTATTCGGTTTTCTCCGATTTTTGTGTGAAAGTGGGAATAAAAGGAGAACGACTGTTGAATGGTTGTTGCTGTACTGGGTACAGTTTATTGAATGAGGGAATAGAGCGAATGGAATATAATACATGGACCTGAGTGAGAGAGAGAGCACATGGTAATCTTAGCGTCCTAGTACATAGATATTTATAGGTAGAGTACCCTAATATTAGTTTAGTAATTAGTGGTAGGTTAAGTGGCACAGGTGTGCAGGCAATTCCAGTGCAACTGGAATTGCCAATTAGTTGGTAGTGTGTGGGTGGAGGGAGCTCCATGTGAGCAGTTTATTGAATGAGGGAATAGAGCGAATGGAATATAATACATGGACCTGAGTGAGAGAGAGAGCACATGGTAATCTTAGCGTCCTAGTACATAGATATTTATAGGTAGAGTACCCTAATATTAGTTTAGTAATTAGTGGTAGGTTAAGTGGCACAGGTGTGCAGGCAATTCCAGTGCAACTGGAATTGCCAATTAGTTGGTAGTGTGTGGGTGGAGGGAGCTCCATGTGAGCAGTTTATTGAATGAGGGAATAGAGCGAATGGAATATAATACATGGACCTGAGTGAGAGAGAGAGCACATGGTAATCTTAGCGTCCTAGTACATAGATATTTATAGGTAGAGTACCCTAATATTAGTTTAGTAATTAGTGGTAGGTTAAGTGGCACAGGTGTGCAGGCAATTCCAGTGCAACTGGAATTGCCAATTAGTTGGTAGTGTGTGGGTGGAGGGAGCTCCATGTGAGTCCTCCACTACCCTCCCCGAAAAAATCCTCCCAATAGAAATGAGAGGTAGTAGTAACAATTAAATTTAGAAACATAAATGATTACAAAATTTAATTGAGGAGAATAATAATAGTAATAACAATTTATTTAGAAACAAAATAAAGGGGAGAGTTTACACTATTAATTGAGAATACCAATGATAGAAATAATGAGTAGTAGTAGTAGTAGTAGAAATTTTATTTAGTTCTTTGAAGGATACACCCATAGAACACATTATTGTACATTAAATGAAACATATAGAAAGTACAGAATAAGTTCAGCACAAGCGGTAATTCATGAGTCTAAAGTTAACAACAGTTTTCTTCTGCTTAGGCTACACATAACAAAATGTATTAACTTATTAGTATTATTACCGTCTAGTTTACATATCATACTCAAAATATTATCTCTATTTATATTTGTATAGTCTATAGTAGGCATAAATATATTTCGTGAGCCTTGATGTATTTTACATTCAAAAAGGAAATGAAATAGGTCCTCATTCTCCTCCATGTTACACATTGTACAATTACTGTCTAGATTTAAGGCTTGCATATAGTTCTTATGTCTAAATATTCCCCTATTTAATCTTATTTGTGCTAGTACTCTAATCTTAGCTAGGCTTAAATTAGTGATATCTTTTAATCGTTGACCGTCAGCTAGTTGTGAACCGTACCCATATTTAACCGAAGAAGAGGATTTGTCTCTATCTTCTTGCTTAGAAAGAAGAATAAGTTTCTCTATTATATTTTGCTTTTCGTCCACTAAGCTTTGGCTATCCAGGTCTATCCATAAATCTCCTCTGTCTACCTTCTCTAATATATTCTTAAGATTAATACTCCAATTGTATCTGCTATCCTTGTCCCTAGTGTGGTTATTTATTAAATTGAACAAACAAATTTTCGATATTCTTTGATCCGCCATTGATAGGACTTTTATAGCAAAGTTAATGGTTTGTTTAGCTATAAGCACAGACAGCTTAATACTATCTGTTTCTAACCTTATAGCATAGTTGGCTACTTGATAATTGACTTGAAATAATCTTTTCAGAAATCTTGTTTGCACTTGCTCGATAATGTCGTAGTATCCATGGCCCCATACGTGACTTGAGTACAGCAGTGTAGATGACACAATTGACACAAACAGTTTAGAGTGGCTATCCCAGTTTTGTGTTTTTCCTTTGAAGAATGTCTTCCACAGCGAACCTAATGCGTTGAGACCCTTCTTTTTAAAGTAATCGGCAGCAAATCTGAATAATCCTGAAGCTTTGAATGGTACTCCTAGATAAGTGTAATGCTGAACCATTTCAATAGGTTTGTTGTCGTACTTGAATTTAGTTCCCTCAGGTATCCTTCCTCCTCTTCTAAACACCATTGCCTTAGTTTTATCTAGATTTACCTTTAAACCGAGGTTATTGAAATATTTGTTTAGCAAATTAATCTTCAGCTGGAGTGCTCTAGCCGTTGGCGCAAGTAATACCATGTCGTCGGCAAATAGAAGCATGTGGAGGTCGTATTCTTGCGATAACTTTATACCAGACAGATAGCTTTGTTTCAATTTGTCAACGATATCATAAATATACATACTGAAAAGCGTTGGTGAGAGGACTTCACCCTGCATCAAGCCGATCGTCGTTTCTATGGGGCAAGATAAGCCTGTCTTCGTAAGTATTTGCGTATTTGAATTAAAGTATAGCTTCTGCAGTAAACGGAGTATTTTACCAGGTACTCCAGCGGTAGCAAGTTTATTCCACAGCTTATTATGCGGTAAGGATGGAAATGCACGCTCGAAATCAATAAATAGGGCGTACACCATTGCTATTACGAGTACCAATTTGTATAGCTGCATTCAAATTGAATATTTGTTCGTCGCACACTCGGTTTTTTCTAAATCCACCTTGTTCTTCTGGTAGTAGATTCTTTTCTTGAGTCCATGAATTTAGTCTTTGATGAATCATGTTTGTAAATATCTTCAATGATGCACACAGAAGTGTAATGGGTCGGTAATTTTTTGGGTCATCGTAATCATCTTTTTTATGTAACATTATGGTTTTTGAAGTTGTCCACTCATTGGGAATTATTTCATTTTCCCAAATAACATTGTATGATTTTAGCATTGCTAATTTGCATGGTAGAGTTAGGTTTTTATAAAACTCGTTAGAGATATTGTCAGGACCAGGTGATTTATTATTTTTTGCCTTACAGAGCGAGGCTTCTAGCTCGTCAATTGTAAAAGGTGTGTCGAATGTAGGGCACGGATTATGCGGAATATCAATCGGGTTTTCTCTTTGTGGCATGATGGTATCGTAGAAGGATTTCCAGGTAGATTGGGCAATTGGGCACATTGGAGTATTGGTTCTTCTAATTTTTCTAACCGCATCCCAGAATAAATGTGGATTACGGATTTGGTTAATATTACACGATAGCCTTTGTACGTATAAAAGTTTACTTTTTGCAATAGTGTTCTTGAAGTGTGATTTAGTTGTTGTATAATTAACTTGAAATGGCTTTCTCCATCCATTATCTTTGGCCAGTTTTAGTGCAAGTTTCGCTTCCCGTTTCGCCATTCTGCAAGAAGAGTCAAACCATGGCTGATTATTTGCATTCGTAATTCGCGAGTATTTCATTTTTAGAGACTGGGCTATTTTTTCCAATCCTGCGTTGAATTCTGTTATATCATATGTATTTGCTAATTCGGCGGAAGTGAGGCTTTGATATAATTCAGTTTTTCTAGAGTCCCAATATAATTTATGTTCAGATATTATTGTCGTTTCGCATTTGCCAAGTTGAATTTCAATTGGAAAATGTTTTGAGAGGTGGATTTTGCGTAATTGGAATGAATTTACTAATTCAAGTGCTTTGTTGTTACACAAACACAAATCTATGCAACTGTTTCCTACAGGGCTTACGTAAGTAAATTCACCATTCCGGTCGGCAAGTGATCTTCCATTCATTATAGTTAAATCATGTTCATAAGCTAAGTCACATAATAGTTTGCCCCTAGAATTAATTATTTTATCTTTAGAGTTTCTGTCATCGTATAATGTCCCTGTTGTAGGCAGACAGTTACTTTTTATATTTATTGTGCCTATTCGTGCATTAAAATCTCCACAAAGAATTACATAGGCACCTGGGGTACTGTCGTACACTGATGTAAATATATCAAAAAACTCCTGGAGTATGAAGTCATTATTATGGCCTGTTTTATTAGGTTGTATGTACACGTTCGCAACTAGCATCTGGTCTTCCGTTACAGTACTTTTTAGATGAACAATTAAATAATTTTTATGGGTTATTTCTAGAATTATCTTAAATATACATTTGTCAATTAGCATAACTAGGCCACCGATTCCTCTTCCCTTATTACTAATTTTTTCAGCCATGTGATGAACAATATTAAATTTTGTAAGTTTACCTTGTAGTTGTATATCAGAGCAATGCCATGTTTCTACGAGTAGAATTAAAGATGAGTCCAAAATATTTTTATCACTAGAATCCAAATTGTAGCGATTATTCCATCCCTCGATGTTCCAAAACAAAATTGAAGAGGTTAACTTAGTGGTTGTAGTGTATTCTATGGGTGCTGACCTTCATATTTCGGATATAACGCCCTCCTTTGCCTCAAACCGGTTTATTATGACGTCTGCTTTCTTAATAAAAAGCTTGTTTCCCCTTATGGATCCTTTGATTGTACTGTCTGCATTCTTCATATCTTTGAGCTTGAGTCGTAGTTCTTTTTGGTTTTTTTGCTCCTCCGAAGTTAGGTCGTCATTTATATAAATTTTATCAGTAGACAGACTGAACTTATTGGCCATAATTAAGCGTTTATCTAAAAGCTTTACCAATTTAACAAGAATTGGGCGATTTCCCCCTGGTGCAGGTTTGCCGAGGCGAAACATATTATCTATTAATATGTCTTTTACTTTTAACTTTCCCCAGATGGTTTGCACTTCTGCTAACAGCTGAGTTATGTTTTCATTGGCACATTCTTTTACACCATGTATTATGATATTTTTTTCCCGGCTACTCTTTTCCAGTTTGTCAATTTTGGATTGGCACTCAGTCAATTGCTTAGCGATTGGTTGCAGCTCCGCTTTCAGGTCAACTCGAATGTCATTTCTTAATTGCTGCAGGTCACTTTTATCTATCGGCATTTTCACTTTTTTGTGGGGAGTGTTTTCGGGGCTGCTGTCACTTGACAAGTCTTTTCGTTTTTGCCCACCAAGTGTTCCCATCAAGAGATTCAAAAACTTTTTTAAAGAACTTTTATAAAGACAAACTTGGCAAGTAGTTAAAAGTACGTTACAGTAATTACAAGTATATATGAGTATTGAGTGCTATTGGGTGTTGTTAGCTAGAACAGGTGTGCTCTGCGCAGAGGAAAACTGTTAGGTCTACACTCTGCCAATGCTCAAGCAAGACTCTGATAGAAATAATGAATTTAATTATAAAGATAAGGATAATAGTAAGCATTCCACCTATCTCGAGAACGTTGGTAACATTTTACACCTCGATTCTTTTTAAATACAGGAGGCTTAAGGCCTAAAGCTTTACAGTCTTCAATACGCTTATTCCTATTGTACTCAAATCTTAACCGTTTCTGCATACGTTTAGTTTTTGTGTAATAATTTGGAATGTGTGAGAAACGTGTATTGTTATGCGTGACATTAACATTAGCATTAGTAGTAGTTATATCAATACATTTGTCAGTGTTATCATCATCATAAATGCCTTCACCCTTCCTCCCATTCAGACTCAGGGGCTGGAAAGGCTGCTGCTTTTCCTCCGGAACTCCATTCGTACTGAATGCTGGCAGGCTGCATGTCAACATCGTTGTAGTAAGAGAAGTTGTCATCGTGCATTGTCAGCTCGGCCAGAAACTCTTGACGTGTAGCAGTACTCCAGGAACTAGTAGTAGGAGAACGACGCTTCAATTCGTCAACAGTGGTAGGTGGGTTCAGCATCAGCATACAGATGTGATCGTCAGGTAAAAGCTTGTTTATAGGCAAATCGCGTTGTCGAGCCATTGGATCTAAATATACTTTGATAGCTGTATAGATACTGTTTAGATAGGAGTAAACGCTTATTTTCACCTCTAGTGTGCTTAATTGCATTGTTGAAATCATGTAAATATCTAATTTTAGGAGGGGAAAATACAGTGAAAGTTGATTTAATTGAACTTAGAAAAGCGAAATTTGTCAAATCAAAGGAAGGTAAAAGTTTCATTGCTTCAAAACATTCTAATAATAGTTTGGAATCAAGCATAGCATAATAAATAAAATTTTGTGGAAGAGGTCTAGTGCGCCAATCATATAATTGTCCGGATTTATCCGTAGTGGTCCTTAGTATCTTAAGGACCATTTTGGCAAAAGAAATTTTCTCAGTGTTAGAATCGTAAAGAATTTGGTAAAGTTCTTGAGAGTCAAGACAACCAAAAGAAAAAATTTGGAAATCTCTCTGCAAAGAAGTAATGTCAGACTGAGCATCATGAAAAATTTTTACAATAGAAGGAGATTGAAAGATAGGACCCAAAATTTCAAGAATAGATTGAAATAATAATAAAGTGTCAATAACAAAGTCATGAGTGTGAGTTGAAATTTGGCAAGTCAAATTGTAGTAAGAGTCATCATGGTTTCCCTCTCGGTCAACTGCGATGACTTTACACATTGAAATAATTTGGGCTGCATCTGTAAGCTGATTTACAGATGACACAAAAGTAAAAATTTTAGATTTAGAAATAGGAGTAGGTATGAATATATCAGGGTTTGGTTGCCAGGTAGATTTAAGAGAAAGGAAGGGATGATTTACGATAGGACGTGAATTAACCCTTTGGCGAAACGCAAGTAAAGCACTATTTACGTCTTGCGGCCTAACTACAACCCTATTAGCCCTATTACAGTAATATTGAACGGCTTTTATTTGCTTAGCGCTCAACATCCGTGGGTATTCAGACTTTTTGTTTGGCCTGAACATCGCAAGTAACTGTAATACACAGAAAATTAAATATTATTAGTATATGTACATAAATGAGAAACTTATTATTATTATTAACGTTTAAATTGATTTAAATTCATTGGTAATTTACGCTTACAACCAGCTAATACTCTATAGTCAACTCGAGTTTTAGCTCTAAGTTGACGGGAAATGGGTATTTCTGGTTTCTTATTTAATTGTAATTCTCCCAGAGACTTTGGGAGAGGTTTAAATGGTATCTTACGTACTACATATGGTTTCAAGTCAACTACATGTCTTTTGGGACATAGTTTACTGGAAACCGGTATATCTAAACTATAAGTTAAGGGGGAGTGCACCTTAATAATTTTATAAGGTCCAATCCACTTAGGTAATAATTTAGCTGTATTATTTTTATCAGCATCAGAAACCTGATTGCTTCTCATCAACACAGAATCACCTAATTTAAAAGAAACATCCCTGTGTGATTTATCATAAATTTCTTTGGTAGCTAAATGTGCATGTACCATATTATTCCTGACCCATACAATAATTTCTTGTAAAGCATCAGGTATTTCAGACAATATTTTAATTGTTTCTTCGGTATTCGAAGAATTTTCTCCCAGTTGACATGCTCTGTTAATAGGAAGTTGAATTTCTCTACCAAGATTAAGTAGAGAAGGTGTAACTTGGGTAGTTTTATTTACCATAGTTCTAAGAGCTAAAGCGAATTTTTGGATATGAATATCCCAGTTACCATGACGTTCACCAACATAACTTGCAATAAGTCTTTTCAATTCTTTGTTTGGTACGTTCTGCTAAATTTTGTTGTGGGTGATATGCACTAGTACACCTATGTTGCACACCCCACTCCTTACATAATTTCTTAATTATTTTATTACAAAATGGAGAACCATTATCTGTAATGAGGACCTTGGGACTACCGTATCTACAAAAAATATCATCCTCAAGAAAGTCCTTAACACATTTACTAGTTTGCGTTGGCATTGGCTTCAGTTCAACCCATCGGCTTAACTGGTCAATGACAACAAGCAAAAATTTATTTCTATGTCCACCTCCACTTGTAGGAAATAGACCAATGAAATCCACGAAAATCTTTTCGAAGACTTAACGGGCAGGTTCAACCGTACCTAATAAACCTTGAGGTTTTAAATTTTCATATCTATATTTTTGACAAGTGTCACACGTTTTACAATAATCTGTAATATCTTTATTCATATTGTTCCAGAAAAAACGTGATTTAATTCTTAATTTAGTTTTATGTGCAGAAAAATGACCACTTTCAGGTGCGTCATGAAACAAAACTAAAAGTTCAGTTCTTAATTCCCCAGTAGGGATATAGGGTACTACAATATTCCTACACATTGGCAGCTGTCCAACTTGTTCGTGTGGCTGTGTCCCTGCGCGCTTCTCCTCAGAGTTATTCCTATTTGAATTTATACCTCGGGAGTTTTTTATTTTAATTGGAATACTGTTCCTAGTTAAAGGCTTTATAATTCTGTAAAGTAAACCATTTTTAACAAGATAATCTTGTTTAAGTTTCTCCTGTGCACGGGATGAAACAGTATTATTTAATAATGAAATAATGTTAATAACTTCAGAGTCATTAATTTGGGCAAGGGTGAGTCTATCGTAAAATGTAGGCATGTACGTTAAGAAAAATACAGGAGTATACATGACGTCCCTAGCTCCAATAAGGTGATCAGGCTCATTTTCACAAGGTTCTACCGGTGCTCTAGACAAAGCATCTGCTACTACATTCTCAATACCTCTAACATGCTTTAATTCGCATCCCCATTCTTCTATTTCTTGTGCCCATCTAGTAAGTTTTCTACTATTACATTTATTTTCATTTAAATAAGTGAGCGCTTTGCTATCAGTAAGGACAGTGAATTTTTGACCCCAAAGATACGCTTTAAACTTATTAATAGCCCATACAATAGCTAACATTTCCCTATCGCATGCACTTAAATTTCTTTCCGAACTAGATAATACTTTACTTGCATAGTAAATTACTCTTTCCTTATTATCTACAAATTGAACTAAGACGCCTGCAATTCCAATGTCAGATGCATCTGTTCTTACAAAAATAGGTAAATTATAATCTAAACCGTATAACATAACTTCTTCACACATTGCGCTCTTCAAAATATTGAAGGCGTTTTCCTGTACATCTGTCCAAATGAATGGGTTGCCTTTCTTTAGCAACCGATACATTGGTTCGAATTTATCGGAAAACTTGTCAATGAATGACGAATACCATACACATAAACCATGAAATCTTAAAATATCTTTTTTATCTTTAGGCCTAGGAAAGTCGATAATTGCACGAACTTTCTCTGGTTCCTTCTTTAGTCCATCTTGGCTAACAATATGACCCAAGAAGGTTAATTCGCGTTTACAAAATTCTGATTTTTCTCTATTAATAGTAAGTCCAGCTTTTTGTAAATTATGAAGTACTTTATCTAAATGAACCAAATGTTCTTCAATAGTTTTAGAATAGACAATAATGTCATCTACAAAAACAAATGCGAATTTATTTAAACATTTTGCAAGTACTCTGTTCATTAGTGTAACAAAAGTAGCAGGAGCATTTTTTAAACCGAATGGCATTACTAACCATTCATAGAGTTGACCACATGCATAGAAAGCTGTTTTTACAATACTATCAGGGTGAAGTCTAATTTGCCAAAAACCTGAGCGTAAATCAATTACACTGTACCAGCCTCCGGTAGGTAATAATCTTAAAATATGATTAGTATTATGCATAGGATTTGCATTTTTAGTAGTTCTAGCATTAATACCTTTATAATTTATTGTCATTCTCCATTTAGTAGAATCTTTCTTCTTACGCAAAACAATATTTGTAGCATAAGGAGATCTACTAGGACGAATGAGCTTCGTTCTTAACAATTCTTGAATTTGTTTACTAATTTCTTCTTGGTGGGCTGGAGTAACAGGCCATGGTTTGGTATACACTGGTTTATCGTCACATTCAATTTTGTGATAAGCCCAGCTGGTTATACCGAATTCACCATTTGGTCTAACTACAGATGGATAATTTTTAAATAAGAAGTCTAACTTCATTTCAGTTGAATTTGTGTCAAATTCTGTAATTGGTCGATCAATTACAGAAAATGTAACACAATTATCTTTACTTAAGGAATACTTAATACTAGGAGAATCTCTAAACCAGAATTCTCCACCTTGTTGGTCTGGAATAATTCCTAGTTTTATTATAACATCATTTCCTATGAAACAAGGAAGTGCTAAATTATTTACAACCTTAAATTGATGAGACAATCTTTTATGACCCATTTGGAATTCTAAATCTACAGTTCCAATAGTTTCTACTTGTTGTCCATTAGCTACAAGTAATTTCCTCGGTATAAGTACCGGGGTAATATTTCCCAACATCTTAGCCCATGACTTGTCCATTACACTATATGTACAACCAGAGTCAATAAGAGCTGTAAATTTATCATGTTTGGAAATAATACTAACTAATGGTAACCCTGGAGATTTTACTTCGGTGTCGAGGACCGAGAGTAAGAGGGATCGGGTTGATTCCCTCTCCTCACTCCGTAGTTTAAATCAACATATTCAGTATGTTGTGCTGGCAATTCAGCGAATCCTGGAGGCAGTTGAGGTGGCAATTCCTCTTGAGACTCGTAATAAGTCTCTTCCTGTTCTGGTACAATAGCCATTGCTATAGGAGTATTACACTCATTAGCATAGTGACCATATTTTTTACAAATCGAACATTGTATATTACGTTTATCCTTGGTACTAGAATTGCTATTATAATTCCTACCACGGGAATTTCCTCCACGGTTATTTCCACGAGGTGAAGTACCTCGATATTGAGTACCTCCACGGGGATTGGAGCCTCTATATGAAGTATTTGTAGTATTGGGGTTTCTCCTAGATGAAGACTGTTGGGACACATCAGCAACATATTGTTGTGTGGTAGGAGAGCCCCTAAAATTAGAGTTTCCTCTATAGGTAGGCCTACCCCTATATTGTCCACGTATATTAAATTGTTGATTGGATGAAGATGGCTTAGAATCCTGTTGTTTAGAATTGTTGCCATTGAATTTTCTTCTTTCCGATTCATTAAGAGGAGGAAGTTTACTGAAAGTACCATTAGCACTATCTCGTTCTCTTAAATCTCGTAAGACACTTCTGGCCCGAGCAATTAATTGCTCGAAGTTCAGATTATTTTCTATGTTACCGATTGCAATTCGCAATTCAGGGTAAAGTGCATTTTTAGCACGGAGAACAGAAACTTTTTCCGGTTCCAATGGATTTACTTGAGTGGCTAATTTGACCATCTCATAAACGAATTGTTCAACAGGTTCGTTTTGTCGTTGCTTTCGTTCACGTAATAAACGAGAACGTTCTTCAGTAGTATCCCAGTCATCGTATTTGGCTTTGAATTTATTTTTAAATTCATCCCAAGTTAATGCTGCAGTAGCAATATTTTCAAACCATAATTTCTGTTCATAAGACAGAATGGTAGGAAGCATGGAAATATACATAGCCTGTCTAAAATTTTGGCTTTGGAAATAACGCTCAATTTCATCTAAGAATGTTTGAGCTGTTTGCTGATTTGGCTTATATTTAGGGATAGGAATGTTAGGATTAACATTCGAAACAGTTAATTTAGTTTGAGCAGTATCAATTTGATTTGCTAGAAAAGCATTGATTGCTGATTTTAATTTTTTATAAGTAGACCTAGAATAGAAATAACACCAGCATTAATTAATTTGTAATAAATTCTAAGTTTTCCAGTAATTTTGGAAATTTGGGCAGCGGAACAGGCCGAATTTACCAAAAGTCGGTGTAGAGCCACCACCTGGTTGTGTTTTATGCCTGAAAACACAAGAAATTTAATTAATTATTTAGCTGTAAAATAACTAAATCTATATTTATGCTATTATTCTTAAAATTAAAGATTTATTCTAATAAATAATTATGTATTTTCCCTTTATTTGGGTAAATACAATTAATGGGATAAGTTGAAATGTTTAAATATGAAGGAAAATGCTTAAATTCCCCAAAAACTGAAAGTATCTATTAACCCCAATTGAATTTTCAAAGTTTTAATGAAAAAATGTCCCATCGGGCAGAGCCTCCGGCAGCGGGTTTCCCCAAAATTATATTTTTCTCCTTAAACCATCATATATATAAATGATTAGTCCTTGTATGAGTATATAAATTAATAATTATAAAGTTTTTCCCCGATTTTAAGGAAATCGGGCATAGGCTCCCGCTCCCAGGTCTCCTTTTCCAAAACTGTTTCCTAAAACCTTCACAAATAATTAATTAAATAAATCCTATAAACTTTTAAAATATATATAAGTTTATGTTATTTTTGGAAAAATTGGCCAGGTAGGCCCTAGCGGGTTTCCCCAAAAAATATTTTTTCTTTCTTTCTGCTTCCTCTGTAAGCAGAAAACAAAACACACAATTAATGGGCTGTCCGCCCAACCTTTTCCTGAAAAAATCAAAAAAAAAATATGCCCAAAATGCCACCAAATCCTTTCCTTAAATTTCGGAGTAGTCCTCACTCCGAATTCCTAAAAAAAAATCCTCCGAAGTTGCAGGTCGTCCTGTCGGTAGCCACTGAAAGGCCAAGGCTTACCACCTTGAGCCTTTACTATTTATTTATGGTATGCCCAAGAGTAACAATTATGTTACTCACCTTTGCCACTCCTTATGACGAAGGGGAATCCTCCAAGTGTGATTGTGGTGTGGCTGGATCTCTGAATGCGGCAGTGCTGCCTAGATGTAAATGGACCGAACGGATGATACCCGGGTTGCTTGTGAGTGTGCTAGGTCCCTGTATGTATGTTGATCCCCGTATGATTGTGGTACACTTGTATAAATGTAGCCCCGAATATTTGCTGTATGTGTGTCGGGTATAAATGGAACTAGTATGAATGCCGGGTAATTGAGAGTGTGGCTGGTATTCGGTTTTCTCCGATTTTTGTGTGAAAGTGGGAATAAAAGGAGAACGACTGTTGAATGGTTGTTGCTGTACTGGGTACAGTTTATTGAATGAGGGAATAGAGCGAATGGAATATAATACATGGACCTGAGTGAGAGAGAGAGCACATGGTAATCTTAGCGTCCTAGTACATAGATATTTATAGGTAGAGTACCCTAATATTAGTTTAGTAATTAGTGGTAGGTTAAGTGGCACAGGTGTGCAGGCAATTCCAGTGCAACTGGAATTGCCAATTAGTTGGTAGTGTGTGGGTGGAGGGAGCTCCATGTGAGTCCTCCAAATTCCATAGATGAGGAGTTTCTTTTGGTTGTGGTTTTGTCTGAGAAGAATGGCAATGGCGGAAAGGAAGAAGTTACTAATAGATTCAAATGTCAGTTTTTGTTTTGTAAATCGAAATATTAGTGCATTGCCTAAAAGACAACAGATTAGCAATAATAGCCACGTACTCACGTCCATTATCGATATCCAGATTGACAAAGGCTTATCGTAATACGTCTCTTTGTCCACACAGTATATAAATCGCTTTTCCCCAGGCAATGCTAAATATATGATTTTTCCACTCTTGTAATTAAATAAATTTACGTAAGTGTCTTCCGGGTTTATCCAGCCACAAAAATCACCCGTATTAATTTCATCCTCAATATTTCTTTCGTAGACCACTGTAAAATTTAAATAGTCAGCCATTTCTTCGATGAGTGGATAGTAAACATTACGAAGGCATTTCCTAAGGATATCTTTGGTGAGAAGTTTGTATGGGAACGAACTACATCTCCGTCTACTTGTAAAATATTTCAAGTGGTGACTCCAAACAAGAATACGTTTTTTATAAAGATTTCCATGTAACCCTTTTCTTGTGACTCTCTGTAGTTCTTGTGATGTAGTGAAATCAATGGTTGTCCACTCTTTTGTGAATAGTGACACTGTTAGTACTTCAATGTCCTCCTTAGAATGGATGACCATAAAATAAACTGCATTCGTCAATCTCCAGTCTAATTGATCCACGAAATTGTTTCTAATTTTATCAATCTTTTTCTTGGTGGAAACTATTAGAAATTTATCGTTTGGTCGATCTATTTCTCGACCAAATATAGCTGGAAATGTAGGAATATCTTTTACTTTTTTTCTTAGGTGGTTCCACTACTGTTAAGATATTTCCATTTGTGTTTGACAATGAACTTGGGTATTTTCGTCTCTTGTATTTAGCATACCATTTGGTATAATTAATTTTTTTAAGAAAAACTACTGTTCTTGGAGAAAGGATAATTTTTTCAAAGACACAATCAACCATTTTACTTCGATATGAAACAATGTCAAAATCATAATTTGCAAATGATGACAATAGAATTTGGCAATCTGTACTGAAAATATAAACAGAGAGTAGAGCAACAGTGACGTAACTTTTAAGTAGAACCATGTTTGTAATTCTCAACTTATCGTTGAATAGTTGTGAAAATAGATTTGTTTTCACTTTGATATTTTCAAAATAGCAATAATATATGAAAACGAGTGAAGTTGAAGAATTATCATATTAAGTACAACAAAGTCTGAGTAAAATGGATCATGTTGTGGACAAAATGTTTCTCATTTCACGAACTGAGTAATATCCTAAATTGGATTTCGGATAAAAGTAAAACCGGTCAAACTAGTAGTTTTATTGACTCTTCAATGGTCATGAAATTAAGCAGAGAGTTTTGTTTCATTCGGCATTTGAGAGAATAGCTTGCAATATAATATTCTGCAAGACGCCACTTTAAAGAGACAAACGTCGCGTTTCGTAGTTGCGAAACAAAAGTAAACTTACATAAGCTACCCATTTGACAACTCTATCTCACCATTTCTGGCGTGTTCTTTTATTTGCTTAAAGCATAAATTATTTAAAGGCAAATCTAACTTACTGCGATCTAACTGAACCTACATTTAAACCATATTATACTTGTCGTATAATAATTGTTCTTTTTCTCATTGATTTCTACTTTGTTTTGCTTGTTACTACATAGGACCTAGATGTAGTGTATTAAAACTGCCCTGTCGTGACAATAACGAAAATCGTTATTGACAAAACTGTTAAAGTTAGTTCACTGTAGGCCCAAAGTCAACAGTCCGCTGTTTAAAACGCAGAATTTGAAAAATACTCAGCACGAAATAGAAAATAGAGCAGTATACCTCGCATACTGACTTTTACTTTGAGGAAAGTCTTATTTGATGCCCCAACTGTAGAAATTTATGCCCACCATTATGAAAATGCACACATTGAATATTTTGATTTTATTGAAGCTTGTCGTTTATAACATTTGTAAGGTGATTAATATCAATTACCAACTATTTATCTCAATCTCCACTATAAATGTACTTGTATAACGGAAAAAGGGAGACACCACTATGAATTAGTTTGTGCATTTTTAATCTAATAAATGCATTCTTTAATTCTTTATATCTTTTCTACGTTGACCTCAGAGATGAAATATTCAATTTATTTCCAAAAGTCGAGTAGTCCCATTTCATTCAGTTCTTGGACAACATTCAGAAAATGCCGAAACATTATTCAGTGATCCACGACTGGGGTTGACGATTTGTATGCTAGATTATTGTTCTTCAACATTTAATTTAATTAAAAATATGACAACAGGTCATATTTTTCGAATGTCTTAAATTATGAAAAAGTCAGATTTACTAAAGTTTAATTCATTTCAACCACAAAAGATTCAGTTCAGAACCGTCTTCCAAAAAAGACTTAGAATTGAAGACCATAAAATAAACTGCAGTCGTTAAACCCCATTTCAATTGATCCAGGAAATTGTCTTTGATTTCATCAAAGTGATTCTTTCTGCTAATTATTAGAAATTTGTAGTCTAGTTTACACCATTCTCTACCAAATACAATAGGGAAGATTGCAATAGATCCAGTTCCCTCAGGTGGGTCCAGTGCAATTAAAATATATGAATTACTATTAAATTTAACTCTACTAATATAATTGTATGACGGGAAAGGAGTAGACACTTTTACGAATTAGTTTGTACACCTTTAATCTAATAAAACTATTCTTTATATCGTTTCCCTGCCTTATAATTAAGCTTTATATTCGTTTCGTTATAGTAGTTTCGCTTTACATTCGTTCAAATTCCCAGTGACTAATGCATCAATAACAATCGCAATGTGAAACATGCTCATTTTCGTAATAGAATTATCATTGGCATAGAATCAAGCAAAGCATATTTTGATTTATAGATTATATATCGCTGAAGTACAACCAGAAAATATAAACTTCACGTAGATTTCGAAAGAGTAAAGTCAAATATCTTTCGAATCTTTCAAGTAGAAAAATGAAAATAGGAATAAGGAGCAGATATCCAAGTACAGGAAAAATTGCACCAATTTTCATGTCAAAGCTAAGACTCCGAGCTTCCCCTTCAGATTGCTTTTCCTTTCCGAAGAATCTCTTTATATGTGGTCTGAAGTATCTAAGTTGTCTCCAAATGTCGAGTATTCCCATTTCATTCAGTTCTTGGACAACATTCAGAAGTTCAAGGCGAAAACATCCACGAAAGATCCACGAAAGGGGGTGGCCATTTGCATACTCTATTGTTCTTAAACATTTCAATAACGGAAGCTGTTTTCGTAGATCGTAAAGAGTGGATTCTCCAGAATTTCCTATTTTAAAAAAAAGTTTAAGCTCTGTGTCTGACAAACACGACTTCATTGTTTCAAAAACTGAAGTCACATTTACCTTATCAGTATCATAAATATATACACTGGAGTTTGCTTTATCGGTAATACCATATTGTGCGAAATAAGGATACTTAATTCTATAGCCACCCCTTTGGGATTTTCCATTTCGATGTCCAATGACAGAAACTACTTTATAATTATTTAGAATTAGTTCTCTGAAATTGTTCATTCTCTTTTTGTCCACAGGAGCAACAACTTCATTTGTTATGTAACTTTCATACTCAGTTAAAAGAATATTTAATGTCAAGAATAGAATTCCGTAGAGGAGGAATTTTCTTTGGTTGTGGTTTTGTCTGAGAAGAATGGCAATGGCGGAAAGGAAGAAGTTACTAATAGATTCAAATGTCAGTTTTTGTTTTGTAAATCGAAATATTAGTGCATTGCCTAAAAGACAACAGATTAGCAATACTAGCCACGTACTCACGTCCATTATCGATATCCAGATTGACAAAGGCTTATCGTAATAGTAATAAGTCTCTTTCTCTACACAGTAGATGAATTTCCATTCCCCAGGAAATGTTAAATATATAAGTTGCTTTTCTTTTTACTTAAATAAATCTACATAAGTGTCTTCCGGGGATATCCAGCCACAAAAAAGACCCCTAGAAACGTCATCCCGAGGATTTGTTTTGTAGACAGCTGTGAAATTCAAATAATCAGCCATTACTTCGATGATTGGATAGTAAACAGGACTGTAAAGGCATTTTTCTAGGATTCCATTGTTGAGAAGCCCGTAGGGAGACGACCTACATTTCCGTCGACGTTCATATTTAGAATATCTCAAGTTCCATCTCCTAGCAAGAATACGTTTGCTATGAAGATTTCTATGTAGAACTTTTCTTATGATTCCTCCCTGTAGTTCTTGTGATGTTGTGAAATCAATGCTTGTCCACTCTTTGGTGAATAGTGACACTGTTAGTACTTCAATGTCCTCCTTAGAATTGATGACCATGAAGGAAACTGCAGTCGTCAATCTCCATTCCAATTGATCCATGAATTTTTTTCTAATTTCATCAAACCTTTTCTTATTGCAAATTATTAGAAATTTATCGTTTGGCCGATCTATTTCTCGGCCAAATATACCTTGAAAAGTTGGAATATCTTTTATTTTTTTCTTAGGTGATTCCACTACTGTTAAGATATTTCCATTTGTGTTTGACAATGAACTTGGGTATTTTCGTCTCTTGTATTTAGCATACCATTTGGTATAATTAATTGTTTTAAGAAAAACTACTGTTCTCGGAGAGAGGATAATTTTTTCAAAGACACAATCAATCAATTTAATTGGATATAAGACAATATCAAAATCGTAATTTGCAATTGGTGACAATAGCGTTTGACAATCTGTACTGAAAATATAAACAGAGAGTAAAGCAACAGTGACGTAACTTTTAAGTAAAACCATGTTTGCAACTTATCCTGGAACAATTATGACAATGGACTAATTATTTGCACATTGATATTTTCAAAATTAGCAGTAATAATATATAATGTTCTCCAAGACGCCACTTTAAAAAGACAGAAGTCGGGTTTCGTAGCTGCGAAACAAAAACAAACTTATATAAGTATATCCTTTGGATAAGTGTAGAGTCTCACCATTTCTGATGTGTTCTTTTATTTGCTTAAAGCTTAAATAATTTAAAGGCAAATATAACTAACTCCGAACTAACTGAACCTACATATTCAAACCATACAATAGACTTATCATATGATAATTCTTCCATTTCTCATTGAATTCTACTTTGTTTTTCGTTGTTGCTACATAGAACCTATATATAGTCTATTAAAACTGCCCTATCGTGACTTAAAATAAAATCTTTATTGACAAAACTCCTAAAGTTGTGTATTCACGGTGTAAATGTCGCACACGCAATTGTGTTTCTCTTTCTTGAGTTGTTTTTCAGACAAGTTCTACAGAGGTCCAAAGTAAACATTCCTTTATTAAGTAGCGGTCAGCTACTTTATAATAATGAATGATCTGTCTGTCTGTCTGTCTGTCTGTGTGTGTGTGCGTGTGTGTGTGTGTGTGTTCGCGGAGCCACTATTCTACTCCACCTGCAAATCCAATGCATTGAGGAGGACAGCGGAGATTCGCGGATTCACTATTCTACTCCACACTATTCTACTCCATCTGCAAATCCAATGCATTGAACAGTGTTTTATCCAAATCATGCATCATGTATCATAGGAAAATAACATTTATTACAGTGTTGTCCCCAAATCATGCATCATAGGAAAATAACATTTACTACAGTGTTGTCCCCAAATCATGCATCATAGGAAAATAACATTTACTATAGTGTTGTCCTCAAATCATGCATCATAGGAAAATAACATTTACTGCAGTGTTGTCCCCAAATCATGCATCATAGGAAAATAACATTTACTACAGTGATGTCCCCAAATCATGCATCATAGGAAAATAACATTTACTACATTGTCCCCAAATCATGCATCATAGGAAAATAACATTTACTACAGTGTTGTCCCCAAATCATGCATCATAGGAAAATAACATTTACTACAGTGTTGTCCCCAAATCATGCATCATAGGAAAATAACATTTACTACAGTGTTGTCCCCAAATCATGCATCATAGGAAAATAACATTTACTACAGTGTTGTCCCCAAATGATGCATCATAGAAAAATAACATTACAGTTTATAGTGATGTTTTCTCTGTCGTTGCATCCGACAACAACCGCTACTTTCTTATATGCATTTACAATGGTTTATTTTATAAGTAGCGGTCAGCTACTTTAAAATAATGCCTGATCTGTCTGTCTGTGTGTGCGTATGTGTGTGCGTGTGTTCGCGAAACGATACTTTATGGTAATGCCTGATCTATCTGTATGTCCGTCTGTTTTAGCGTTCTATGGTAGTTACTCATGTACAGGTCATGTCTATATCATGTCTATGTCCATCTCCATATTATGACCATATTATGTCGATGTCATGTCATGTCCATGTCCACAACCGCTACTTTTTTATGTGCATTTACAATGGTTTATTTAAAATGCAAATCTTGAAAAAACTTCAGCATGAAATAGACCAGCATACAGGCTTTTACTTTCAGGACAGTCTTATTGGATGCCCCAATAATGGAAATTTATGCACACCATTATGAAAATGTATTGAAACATTGATTTTTAAAATTTTTTTTGAAGCTTGTTATTCATAAGGTGATTAATATCAATTACTACTGATTTATCTCCACTATAAATGTATCTGTATAACAGAAAAGGAGAGACACTACTATGAATTAGTTTGTATATTTTTAATCTAATAAATGTATTCTTTATATCTTTCTACATTGACCTCAGGGATGAAATGTTCAATTTCTGTCTAAAAGCCGAGTTCCCATCTCGTTTAGATTCTTGGACGATATTCAAAAATTTATGCCGAAAGCATTCATCAAAGGTCCTGCTAGATTGTTCTCTGCATTTAATTTGTCTTAAATGACAACTGGTCAGGTCAGCAGATCATATATGTATATATTTTACCGAGCTTTTTGCAAGTTATCCAGCCATATTTTTCGAATGTATTAAATTATGAAATGTCAGATTTACTAAAGTTAATTCATTTGATACCACAAAAGGTTCAGTTGAGAACCGTCTTCCAAAAAAGACTTTCGAAGTTTATAAAGGCTCCTATTTAATTGACCTCATAAATAATCGGTATACTGATTATTCGTTTTACATGAAGTTTTTAATCGGCTATTTTGTAAGGAATCGAATAGAACTAATTTCCACATTACAGGCAAAGTTTGTCAGAGAAATGGTAATTTGTTATATTATATATGTTGTAATTTGAGTATCCGTATTGAAGGCATCTAGATTTGACGACCAAGTTTTATCCAGATCCTTATGCTTAATATTTCGGACAGATATGCGTTGGACTGAAAGGTCGTTTCTTCAGACACTCGGGGAATTATTAAATAATAGAATTTGGGTTATCTCGTTTTTATCCAGACTCTTATGCTTAACATTTCTGGCAGATATGCTGTGGATTAGAATAATTACAACGGAGAGTTATAATATACATACTACAATATACTTATATATGAATATTAAATCTACATTGATATTACAATTTCCAACCTGCTGCAATCAGAAACCCCGAGTTCAATTCTCGGTCCAAGTCTATCTCCCGGATTATGGAAAATTCCAAACTGCTAGTGTTTCCAGGTTGCACCTCCGTGTTGAAAAAAATCTTTACAGACATCCACCACTTGCAGTCAAGGTCAAAACTACTCTGAAAGAGGAACGGGCAAGAAAACGGCTATTGGGTCGCAGAATAAAAATCAAAGTCACCAAATTTGAAATTGCGAAACTTTTTGATGGAATACTTGAAGAATCTAGAGTCGATGTCGAATTAGTGTAATCATGACCAGTATTTGTCAATCTGTTAAATTCCCAAAATATAGAAATAGCTTTAGAAACATATTTTAGAGTCACAATGAATTAATTACAAAGATAATGAACTGGGTTGGCAATTTTCAACGGTTATGATTTAAATGGGGTTACGCATATTTCTTATGTAACCTAATAGTTTTAGCAAACCTTACTGTAATTGCAAAATCTTTTATATTATTATAATTTCAGTGTTATTTACAATGTTTTGATTTGATTGCCGCTTGTTAAATTGTGATTAATATGAATTACTATTAAATTATCTCCGCTATAAATGTATTTGAATAACGCAAAAGGAGTAGACACTACTATCAAAGTAGTTTGTTCATTTTCATTCTAGTAAATGTATTTTTATATTTGTATATTTACGTTGTCCTCAAGGATAAAATTATAAATTTATTTCAAGATATCTAGAATTCCCATTTCACTCAGTTCTTGGACAACATTCAGAAATTCAAGCCTAAAACATCCATTAAATATCTTGAAAGGGTTAGGCGATTTGCATACTAGATTGTTCTTAAACATTTAATGCATCCAAATCGATAATAAACATGCAAAATCTTCATAATGCCAAAACGCTCTCATACAATGAAACAAAGCAGACACAGTAATGTATTATATTATGGCTATGTATCGATGAAATATAAGCAAAACGTGTAAATTGCACGTATATTTTGATAGAGTAAAGTCAAATATCTTTCAAGTAGAAAAATAAAAATAGGAATAATGACCAGGTATCCCAATACAGGAAAAATTGCACCAATTTTCATGTCAAAGCTAAGGCGCAGAAATTCTCCTTCAGATTGCTTTTCTTTTTCTATGAATCTGGATACCTCAGGGTTGAAATACTTAAGTCGTCGCCAAATGTCGAGTATTCCCATTTCATTCAGTTCTTGGACAACATTCAGAAATTCATGCCGAAAACATCCACGAAACATCCATGAATTGGGGTAATTGTTTGTATGCTCTTTTGTTCTTAAACATTTCAATAAAGGAAGGCCTTTTTGTAGACTGTAAAATACCAATTCTCCAGTATTTCCTACATCAAAAAAGAGTTTAAGCTTCGTGTCTGACAAACACGACTTCATTATTTTATAAACTGAAGGCATATTAAGCTTATCAGTATCATAAATATATACACTGGAGTTTCCTTTGTCGGTAATTCCATATTGTGAGAAAAGAGGATATTTATAACGATAGCCACCACTTTCGGATATTCCATTTCGAAGTCCAATGGCAGAAACTATTTTATATCCATTCACAATTAGTTCTTTGAAATTGTTCATTCTCTTTTTGTCCACAGGAGCAACAACTTCATTTGTGATGTAACTTTTGTATTCAGTTAGCATAATGTTTAAAGTCAAGCATAGAATTCCGTAGATGAGGAGTTTGGTTTGGTTGTGGTTTTGTCTGAGAAGAATGGCAATGGCGGAAAGGAAGAAGTTACTAATAGATTCAAATGTCAGTTTTTGTTTTGTCAATCGAAATATTTGTGCATTGCCTAAAAGACAACAAAGAAATTTCCTTGCTTTGTTTCTTGAGAGTTTTGTTCCATTCTGTATTTGTGGGAAAAGCTTGTGATATAATATTCTGTAAGACGACCTTAAAGAAGCAAAAGTCGCGTTTCTTAGCTGCGAAACAAAAGCAAACTTACATAAGCTACCCATTGGACAACTCCAGAGTCTCACAATTTCTGACGTGTTATCTTATTTGCTTAAAACATAAATTATTTAAAGACAAGTCTAACTGACTGCGAACTAACTGAACCTACATTCAAATTCAAACCAGTAGACTTATCGTATAATACTTCTTCCATTTTTTACAGCCTTCTACTTTATTTTCCCTGTAGGTGCAACCTAGATATAGTGTGTTAAAACTGTCGTGTCGTGGCTTTACTGGAGACTAATACTAACAAAACTCCTAAAGTCATGTATTTACAATGTAAATGTCATAAAGGCAATTGTGTTACTCTTTATTGAATTATTTTTCAGTTTAAGTCTAGATCAACTGAGGTCCAAAGAAAATATTCTTTTATTTAACACGCAATTCGGAGGTACAACGATGTTATGTAATTACAGGTTGTTATTCAAGAATTACCATCGCATCTGAGGAATTAGTAACCATCTGAGCATTACCTATGGTAGAATTGTGTCCGGAGCCAATGAGACTGGCTATCAAAAACAACAAAAATGGACTCATTTTCGCTGCAAAAGATTTATTTATTGACCACTGCGTAAAATATCTCCAAAGAGTATTACCAAAAAAGCAGTATTTACGTCTGGGACGATATTATGCAGCTAATTGGCTACTTATATGTATATTAGTGTGAGATCTGCTAATGTTTATGTCCAGTCTGTCAGGAGCCTCTAATAGTTTCACTCCGCCTCAAGATTCCTCACAGACACGACCACAAATGGAAAGATGTATAATTAGGTAGTTAGAATTATGAAAGACACACTTTTTAATAAATGCACTCATTAAAACGTGTTGCTTTCATAGAAGTGACAGGTCCATTAAGAACAGAGAAAAAACCAGAAGGCCTGTTTGATTAATTTGTTTGTGATCGTCCCATCGATATATATAACGAGGTCCCCCAATCACCTAGGAAAGTAAATACTGGATTTAAATAAATAATAATTACTGATTATTCTATTACTTAGCCGTCGTAATGAATAAAGGGTTCTATTTCGCTGACTAATACAATATTTTAGATGAAATAGGAATTTTATTAGTTAACAGACCTGGAGAACACACAGACACACTGGAGAATCTGAAAGATAAGGTCTGGTGAAATTTATATGGTTAGCCGGATTAATAAAAATGCCCATGCAATTTTTATTTGGAAATTTGGGATATCTTAAGAATTTTGACTTCTATTTTGGTCTGTTCTGGATAACTGGTAGTGCAAGCGATCTGCTGGTAAAGATTTGTTCATGAAAACTGGATTGTTGGCTTCGCTTGATTTCAACGTTAATTTGTAATGCTTGCACAAAAGGTAATGAAAAAGTGACACAAGACACAAATACTTATTGATGTCTTACATGAAGTTTTTAACCGGATATTTTGTAAGGAATCGAATGGAACTAATTTCAACATTACAGGCTAATTGGTTTGTCAGAGAAATGGCAATGTGTTTGTCCAGAGTATCCGTATATGAAGGCATCTAGATTTGACCACGGAAGTTTTATCCAGATCCTTATGCTTAATATTTCTGACAGATATGAACTAGATTGAAAGATCGTTTCAGGCACTCGAGGAATTATTAAATAATAGAGTTTGGGTTATCTCGTTTTTATCCACACTCTTATGCTTAATATTTCTGGCAGATATGCTGTGGATTAGAATAATTACAACGAGAGTTATAATATGCATAGAACATACTTATTTATGAATATTATATCTACATTGATATTACAATTTCTAACCGGCAATCAGAAACTCCAAGTTCAATTCCATCCGGTCTCCTTAATTTTTTATCAGCATTTAGCACTGATTGGCCTTAAAATTATTTTCTAAATTAATTACAGTGCGGAAGTATTCGTATTATTTAAAAATATTTAATTCCAGGTTCTGGCTTTATAAAAACTCACTTTGCCATAAAATAACTATTCATTTTACTATAAAATAACTCATTGCCTTCAGAAATAGGTAAAAATAACATCAAAATTGCAGTATTCAAGATTGCACTCCGTGAATCAAGTCCGATATTCAAGATTTATTGGGTTAATACAAAATACGTGATTAAGGGTGCTGAGCGGGAGGTGATCGTGGAGGACGTTGAGGAGATTGCTGGAGAGGGTGGGGAGGAGAAGGAGCTACTGTTGACCGTAATCGAACTAAAAGGTCATAAAACACGGTGGAAAGCCTATAAACACCTTTCGGATATTTGCAAGGAAAACAGCACGGCCGATTTCATTCAAGCAACAAAGAATTCATTATGCAGACGTTTGAAAAATCGCTTTTTATTGACCGCGTTAGCTGAAAACTCCAAAATTATGTGCCGAGCCGTTGTTTTAACCCCGAATTGGAATTCAGAGAAAACCGAATTCAAAACAGTCCAAGTGTATCTCCCGGATTATGGAAAATTCCAAACTGCTAGTGTTTCTATAGGTTGCACCTTTTTGTTGAAAGAAATCTTTACAGACATCCATCACTTGCAGTCAAGGTCAAAACTACTCTGAATGAGGAATGGGCAAGAAAACGGTTATTGGGTCGCAGAATAAAAATCAAAGTTACAAATTGTGAAATTAAGAAATTTTTCGGTGGAATATTTCAAGAATTTCGGGTCGATGTACAATTAGTGTAATCATGATCAGTATTTGTTAGTTTGTTATTCTCAAAATATAGAAATAGCTTTAGAAACATATTTTAGAGTCACAATGAATTAATTACAATGATAATGAACTGGGTTATCGATTTTCAACAATTATGATTTAAATCAGATTATGCATATTTCTTATGTAACCTAATAGTTTTTGGCAAACTTTACTATAATTGTAAAATCTTCTGTATTATTATAATTCCAATATTATCAACTATTTTAGCCCAACCACCGTGTGATTCAATGCTCATTTTCAATCTAGTAAATGTATTTTTATATCTTCTTTACGCTGTTCTCAGGGATGAAATGATCAATTTATTTCAAGATATATCTGGATTTCCGATTTCATTCAGTTCTTGGACAACATTCAGAAATTCATGCCCAAAACATTCATGAAATATCTTGAAAGGGTTAGGCGATTTGCATACTCGATTGTTCTTAAACAATTAATGCATCCAAATCGATAATAAACATGCAAAATTTTCATAATGCCAAAACGCTCTCATACAATTAAGCAAAGAAGACACAGTAATGTATTATGGCTATGTATCGATGAAATATAACCAAAACGTGTAAACTGCATGTATATTTTGATAGAGTAAAGTCAAATATCTTTCAAGTAGAAAAATAAAAATAGGAATAATGACCAGGTATCCCAATACAGGAAAAATTGCACCAATTTTCATGTCAAAGCTAAGGCGCAGAAATTCTCCTTCAGATTGCTTTTCTTTTTCTATGAATCTGGATACCTCAGGTCTGAAATATTTTAGCTCTCTCCAAAGAACGAGTAGTCCCATTTCATTCAGTTCTTGGACAACATTTACAAGTTCATGTCGAAAACATCCACGAAACATCCATGAATTGGGGTAATTGTTTGCATGCTCTTTTGTTCTTAAACATTTAAATAAGGGAAGCTGTTGTTGTAGATCGTAAAATAACAATTCTCCAGTATTTCCTACATCAAAAAAGAGTTTAAGCTTCGTGTCTGACAAACACGACTTCATTATTTTATAAACTGAAGGCATATTAAACTTATCAGTATCATAAATATATACACTGGAGTTTCCTTTGTCGGTAATACCATATTGTGCGAAAAAAGGATACTTATAACGATAGCCACCACTTTGGGATATTCCATTTAGATGTCCAATGATGGAAACTATTTTATATCCATTCACAATTAGTTCTTTGAAATTGTTCATTCTCTTTTTGTCCACAGGAGCAACAACTTCATTTGTGATGTAACTTTCATACTCAGTTACAAGAATATTTAAAGTTAAACAGAGAATTCCGTAGATGAGGAATTTTGTTTGGTTGTGGTTTTGTCTGAGAAGAATGGCAATGGCGGAAAGGAAGAAGTTACTAATAGATTCAAATGTCAGTTTTTGTTTTGTAAATCGAAATATTAGTGCATTGCCTAAAAGACAACAGATTAGCAATAATAGCCACGTACTCACGTCCATTATCGATATCCAGATTGACAAAGGCTTATCGTAATAAGTCTCTTTGTCCACACAGTAGATGAATTTCCGTTCCCCAGGCCAGGTTAAATATATAACTTTCTTCTTCTTGTACCTAAATAAATTTACATAAGTGTCCTCCGGGTTTATCCAGCCACAAAAATCACCCGTATTAATTTCATCCTCAGTATTCCTTTTGTAGACAGCTGTGAAATTTAAATAGTCAGCCATTTCTTCGACGAGTGGATAGTAAACATTGAAAAGACATTTTCTAAGGATTCCTTCGGTGAGAAGGTTGTATGGGGACGAACTACATCTCCGTCCACTGCTATTTTTAAAATATTTCATGCGCTGACTCCAAGAAAGTATACGTTTTTTATGAAGATTTCCATGTAAACCTTTTCTTGCCATTCCTCTCTGTAGTTCTTGTGATGTTGTGAAATCAATGCTTGTCCACTCTTTGGTGAATAGTGACACTGTTAGTACTTCAATGTCCTCCTTAGAATTGATCACCGTAAAATAAACTGCATTCGTCAATTTCCATTCCAAATGATCCACGAAATTGTTTCTAATTTCATCAAACTCTTTCTTGGTGCAAATTATTAGAAATTTATCGTTTGGCCGATCTCTTTCTCGACCAAGTATACTTTGAAAAGTTGGAATATCTTTAATTGTCTTCTTAGGTGGTTCAATTACTGTTACGATATTTCCAATTGTGTTTGACAATGAACTTGGGTATTTTCGCCTCTTGTAATTAGCATACCATTTGGTATAATTAATTGTTGTAGCAACAATGATTGTTCTCGGTGAGAGGACAATTTTTTCAAAGACATAATCAATCCATTTACTTGGATATGAAACAATATCAAAATCATAATTTGCAAATGGTGACAATAGAGTTTGACAATCTGTACTGAAAATATAAACAGAGAGTAGAGCAACAGTGACGTAACTTTTAAGTAAAACCATGTTTGTAATTTTGCAACTTATGAATAATTATGACAATGGACTTATTTGCACTCTGATATTTTCAACATAGAAGTAGTATATGAAAACGAGTGAAGTTGAAGAAAATTAGGTTAACTATAACAAAGTCTGAGTAAAATGGATTATGTTCAAGAATCTCAAGAAAATTCATTGTATTTTTGCCATGATAGTTCCATTCGGTATTTGAGAGAAAAGCTTGTGATATAATATTCTGCAAGACGCCACTTTAAAGAGACCAAAGTCGCGTTTCGTAGCTGCGAAATAAAAACAAACTTATAGAAAAGCATACCCATTGGACAACTCCAGAGTCTCACAATTTCTGACGTGTTCTCTTATTTGCTGAAAACATAAATTATTTAAAGACAAGTCTAACTAACTGCGAACTAACTGAACCCACATTCAAATTCAAACCATACAGTAGACGTATCGTATAATAATTCTTCCATTTCTTACTGTCTTCTACTTTATTTTCTCTCTTGCTAGATACAACTAACATATAGTGTGTTAAAGCTGTCATGTCGTGACTTTACAGGAGACCTATATTGACAAAACTCCTAAAGTCATAGCCATGTATTTACAATGTAAAAGTAACATAGGTAATTGTGTTACTCTTTCTAGAGTTGTTTTTCGGTCTAGTTCAATAGATAGAGGTCCAAAGTAAACTTCTTTTATTTAACAAGCAATTCTTGAAAAAACTATACGCACGAAATGGAAATGTATGCTTTCCATACTGACTTTTACTTTGAGGACAGCCTTATTGAAATTGGATGCCCCAATAATGGAAATTTATGCCCACCATTACGAAAATGTACGCATTGAATATTTTGATTTTAATGAAGGTTTTCATTCATAATATTTATAATGTGATTTATAATATTTATTTATCTCCATCTTCACTATAAATGTACTTGTATAACGGAAAAGTAGAGACACTACTATCAATTAGTTTGTATACTTGCAGTCTGATAAATGTATTCTTTATATCTTTTCTGCGTTGACCTCGGGGATGAAATGTTCAATTTATTTCCAAAAGTGGAGTATTCCCATTTCATTCAGTTCTTGGACAACATTCAGAAATTTATGCCGAAAACATCCTTCAAACATCCACGATTGGGATTGACAATTTTCATGCTAGATTATTGTTCTTAAACATTTAATTTAATTTAAAAAAATGACAACATGCCAGTCAGTAGATCAAATGCATACATTTAATAGTACAATAATTTAATAAACAGTCCAAATGAAATCTCCCGGATTATGAAAAAATCCAGACTGCTAGTGTTTCCAGGTTGCACCTCCTTGTTGAAAAAAATCTTTACAGACACCCACCACTTGCAGTCAAGGTCAAAACTACTCTGAATGAGGAATGGCCAAGAAACCGGATATTGGGTCGCAGAATAAAAATCGAAGTCACCAAATTTGAAATTACGAAACTTTTCTATGGAATACTTCAGGAATGTCAGGTCGATGTCGAATTAGTGTAATCATGATCAGTATTTGTTAGTCTGTTATTCCCAAAATATATAGAAATAGCTTTAGAAACCTATTTTAGAGGCACAATGAATTAATTACAAAGATAATGAACCGGGTTGGCGATTTTCAACGATTATGATTTAAATGGGATTATGCACAGTTCTTATGCAACCTATTAGTATTTGGAAAATCTTACTAGAATTGAAAAAACTTCTGTATTATTATAATTTCAGTGTTATTTACAATGTTTTGATTTGATTGCAGTTATATTGGGATTAATATGAATTACTATTTATTTATCTCCACAATAAATGCACTTGTATAATATTGTAAGGAGTAGACAATACTATCAAAGTAGTTTGTTCATTTTCAATCTAGTAAATGCATTTTTATATCTGTTTTACGTTGTCCTCAGGGATGAAATGATCAAATTATTTCAAGATATCTAGAATTCCCATTTCATTCAGTTCTTGGACAACATTCAGAAATTCATGCCCAAAACATCAATTAAATATCTTGAAAGGGGTTGGCGATTTGCATGCTCGATTGTTCATAAACATTTAATGCATCCAAATCGATAATAAACATACAAAATTTTCATAATGCAAAAAATATCTCATACAATTAAGCAAAGAAGACACAGTAATGTATTATGGCTATGTATCGATGAATAACCAAAACGTGTAAACTTCATGTATATTCCGATAGACTAAAGTCAAATATCTTTCAAGTAGAAAAATAAAAATAGGAAGAAAGACCAGATATCCAAATACAGGAAAAATTGCACCAATTTTCATGTCAAAGCTAAGGCTACGAAATTCACGTTCAGATTGCTTTTCTTTTTCGAGGAATCTGGACACCCGTGGGAAAAAATATTTTAGTTGTCTCCAAAGGTCAAGTATTCCCATTTCATTCAGTTCTTGGACAACATTCACAAGTTCATGCCGGAAACATCCATGAAACTTCCACGAAAAGGGTTGGCCATTTGCATGCTCTGTTGTTTTTAAACATTTCAATAAGGGGAGCTGTTTTTGTAGATAGTAAAGAGTTGATTCTCCGGTATTTCCTAGTTCAAAAAAAAGTTTAAGCTTCGTGTCTGACAAACACGACTTCATTGTTTCAAAAAATGAAGGCATATTAAACTTATCTGTATCATAAATATATACACTGGAGTTTGCTTTATCGGTAATTCCATATTGTGCGAAATAAGGATACTTATAACGATAGCCACCACTTTCGGATATTCCATTTCGATGTCCAATGGGAGACACTATTTTATATCCATTTAGAATTAGTTCTTTGAAATTGTTCATTCTCTTTTTGTCCACAGGCGCAACAACTTCATTTGTGATGTAACTCTCATACTCAGTTACCAGAATATTTAACATTAAGCACAGAATTCCGTAGATGAGGAATTTCCTTTGGTTGTGGTTTTGTCTGAGAAGAATGGCAATGGCGGAAAGGAAGAAGTTACTAATAGATTCAAATATCAGTTTTTGTTTTGTAAATCGAAATATTAGTGCATTGCCTAAAAGACAACAGATTAGCAATAATAGCCACGTACTCACGTCCATTATCGATATCCAGATAGACAAAGGTTTATCGTAATACGATTCTCTGTCTACACAGTACAGGAATGTCCATTCGCCAGGCAAGGTTAAATATATGATTCTTCTCCTTTTGTATATAAATTTTACATAAGCGTCTTCCGGGGATATCCAGCCACAAAAACCACCCCTATTAACTTCGTCCCGAGGATTTATTTTGTAGACAGCTGTGAAATTTAAATAGTCAGCCATTTCTTCGATGAGTGGATAGTAAACTTGCGCGTGAAGGCATTTTTTAAGGATTCCTTTGGTGACAAGTTTGTATGGTGACGAACTACATTTCCGTCCTCGATCGTATTTAGAATATTCCAAGTTCCATTTCATAGCAAGTATACGTTTCTTATGAAGATTTCTATGTAAGCCTTCTCTTTCCATTCCTCTCTGTAGTTCTTGTGATGTTGTGAAATCAGTCCTTGCAAACTTTTTGGTGAATAGTGACACTGTTAGTACTTCAATGTCCTCCTTAGAATTGATGACCATAAAATAAACTGTAGTCGTCAAATTCCAGTTCAACTGATCCACGAAATTGTCTTTGATTTCATTAAAGCTTTTCTTTGTGCTGATTATCAGAAACTTATCTTTTGGTCTACCACTTTCTCGACCAAATATAGCTGGAAAAGTTGGAATATCTTTTATTTTCTTCTTGGGTGGTTCAATTACTGTTACGATATTGTTATTCCTGTTTGGCAATGAACTTCGGTATTTTCGTCTCTTGTAATTAGCATACCATTTGGTGTAATTAATTGTTTTAGGAAAAATTACTGTTCTCGGCGAGGGGACAATTTTTTCAAAGACACAATCAATCCATTTACTTCGATATGAGACAATGTCAAAATCATAATTGGCAATTGGTGACAATAGATTTTGACAATCTGTAATGAAAATGGAAACAGAGAGTAGAATAAAAGCGACCCTTTTTATAAGGAAAACCATTATTGTAATTTTGCAACTTATCCTTGAATAATTATGACAATGGACGTGTTTTCACTTTGATATTTTGAAAATAGCAGTAATATATGAAAAAGAGTGAAGTTGAAGAATATTAGGTTAACTACAACAAAGTCTGAGTAAACAAGGATTATGTTGTGTACATATATCCTAAATTAGATTTCGGATAAAAGTAAAACCGGTCAAACTAGTAATTTTATTGGATCTTCAATGTTCAGGAAATTAAATTCAGCGTTCCCAATTCCCAACATATCTCAAGAAAACTCCTTGCATTGTTTCTTGAGAGTTTTGTTCCATTCGGTATTTGAGATAAAAGCTTGTGATAAAATATTCTGTAAGACGCCACCTTAAAGAGACAAAAGTCGCGTTTCGTAGCTGCGAAACAAAAACAAAGCAAAATATAAACTCATTGGACTGCTTTATGGAGTCTTACGATTTCTGACGTGTTCTCTTATTTGCTTAAAGCATAATTTGTGCCATTATTTTAGACTTTTGGCCTATTGCCTACTAAGGAGTAAGAATTCGTTCGCCAAATTTAGCACCACTGACACCCGAACGGAAGCATGCTACACAACCGACACTGTAGCCAACAGTCACGCAACCACATCCGACAACCCTAATAGCACTGTGATGAGGTCTCCTGTCTACCTCCGGGATTACTTCCCTAATCGGGTAATTCGCCGACTTCTGGTTCACCTTTTAACACCAATGCACCGAATCGGATGCGAATAAGTACACGTATGCAATAAATACGAATGATTTGGGAGAGCTGACTTTACTTCAGGGAGAATACTTTAGAGAGTTTATTTCAGTTATTGGTTAGTATTCGTATACAGGAGAATGACTTAGTCGCCTGCTGGGTGATCGCACCCAGGCGAAGGTAAAGGAACCGTCTCCACTCAACTCCACTGCAGGACTGTCTGTTGGGACTGAAGGGAGTTTAGATAGTATGATTGACTCGGGGGTTGAAGTGGGCATGGTATACGGCGTGGGGAACTAGGGTTCACCACAGCACAATCATTGTAATTTAAGCAACCCTGTTAGGTTGCTCAGTCCCTTAGTATAGAGAAGGTTTGTTAAGAATTTCATAAAGTACTTTAGCTATAAATAGAATATTCAAAAATAAATACAATATTTTAGTTAAAAAAGGGGTACTAAAGACAAAAAAGTCTCCTTTATTTATTTCTATAATAAACCTGTATTTTTAAAATACCGTCATTTATTTCTAAGATGCCCTATTTGCATCTAAATCCCTTTAACACTATTTAAAAAGAAGACTTTTTTGTCTTTAGTACCCCTTTTTTAACTAAAATATTGTATTTATTTTTGAATATTCTATTTATACCTAAAGTACTTTATGAAATTCTTAACAAACCTTCTCTATACTAAGGGACTGGGCAACCTAACAGGGTTGCTTAAATTACAATGATTGTGCTATTAGGGTTGTCGGCTGTGGTTGCGTGACTGTTGGCTACAGTGTCGGTTGTGTAGCATGCTTCCGTTCGGGTGTCAGTGGTGCTAAATTTGGCGAACGAATTCTTACTCCTTAGTTGGCAATAGGCCAAAAGTCTAAAATAATGGCACATTTATTTAGAGGCAAATCTAGCTTACTGTGATCTAACTGAACCTACATTCAAACCATATTAGACTTTTCGTATAATAATTGTTCCACTTCTCATTGACTTCTACTTTGCTTTCCTTGACATTTACTAGCTCAATAGAGCTCCAAAGGAAACATTCCTTTATTTAAAATGCAAATCTTGAAAAAAAATTCTGCACGAAATAGAACAGTATATTTCGCATCACTTACTGACTTTTACTTTGAGGATAGTCTTATTAGATGCCCCAATAGTGAAAATTATGCCCATTATTATGAAAATGTACACATTGAATATTTCGATTTTATCGAAGCTTGATATTTACGAGGTGATTAATATGAATTACTATTTATTCAGTAGCGGAAAGCTACTGTATGTCTTCGGGATGTCTGTCTGTCTGTTAGTTTGTGTGTTAGCGAGTATTCACATATCTCAGGAACGCTTTGAAATTTTTTTATGAAACTTTTCAGGGGGTCTTCCAGGGACTAAGTGTAGGCTTCCTTTTAAAAATGGGTCATTTCTGACCTTTGACCTCGGAATAAAAAATAAAAGCGTCAAAAATTAATCTGAGGTTAAAATGTTTTTAAAAATATGTTAGTTAAAATTTTGCTTGCGCCACTGTCTTAAATTCGTATTGCAAATGGTTTATTTATCTCCACTATAAATGTGCTTGTATAACGGAAAAGGAGAAACACTACTACGAATTAGTTCCTATTCCTACATTGTCAAATTAATGAAATTAATAAATGTACTCTTTATATCTTATCCACATTGACCTCAGGGATGAAATGTTTTTTACCGGATATTTTGTAAGGAATCGAATGGAACTAATTCAACATTGCAGCAAAGTTCGTCAGAAAAATGGCAATATGTTTGTCCAGAGAGTATATCTGTATATGAAGACATCTAGATTTGACAACTACGTTTTATCCAGATCCTTATGATTAATATTTCTGACAGATATGGATTGAAAAATCGTTTCAGACACTCAAGGAATTGTTAAGTAATAGAGTTTGGGTTATCTCGTTTTTATCCAAACTCTTATGCTTAATATTTCTGGCAGATATGCTGTGGATTAGAATAATTACAACGGAGATTTATAATATACATAGAATATACTTATATATGAATATTATATTTACATGGATATTACAATTTCTAACTGGCAATCAGAAACTCTAAGTTCAATTCTCGGTTCCCTTAATTTTTAGCACTGATGGGCCTTAAAATTCTTTTCTAAATTATTTACAATGCGGAAGTATTCGTATTATTTAAAAATATTTTATTCCATGTTCTGGCTTTAGAAAAACTCACTGTGCCATAAAACAACTATTCATTTTACTATAAAATAACTCATTGGCTTCAGAAATAGGTAAAAAGAACATCAAAATTGTAGTATTCAAGATGGCACTCTGTGAATCAAGTCCGATATTCGAGATTGATTGGGTTAATCCAAAATACGTGATTAAGGGTGCTGAGCGGGAGGTGATCGTGGAGGGCGTTGAGGAGATTGCTGGAGAGGGTGGGGAGGAGAAGGAGCTACTGTTGACACTAATCGAACTCAAAGATCATAAAACACGGTGGAAAGCCAATAAACACCTTTCGGATATTTGCAAGGAAAACAGCACGGCCGATTTCATTCAAGCAAACAAGGAAAAAATTCATTATGCAGACGTTTGGAAAATCGCTTTTTATGACCGCGTTAGCTGAAAACTGCAAAATTATGTACCGCGCCGTAATTGTGACCCCCAAATTGGAATTCAGAGCAAACTGAATTCAAAACAGTCCAAGTGTATCTCAAGTATCTCCCGGATTATGGAAAATTCTTCTTGCTGACCTTCTTGTTGAAAGAAATCTCTACAAACATCCACCACTTGCAGTTAAGGTCAAAACTACTCTGAATGAGGAACGGTTATTGGGTCGCAGAATAAAGGTATGCTTCTCATACTGACTTTTACTTTGAGGACAGTCTTATTTAAATTGGATGCTCCAATAGTGGAAAATTCCCACCATTATGAAAGTGTACACATTGAATATTTTGATTTTATTGAGGCTTGTCATTTGTAATATTGATGATAATGAACTGAGCTGGCGATTTTCAACGGTTATGATTTAAATCAGATGATGCACATTTCTTATAGTATGTAACCTAATAGTTTTAGCAAACCTTACTATAATTGCAAATCTTCAGTTATCAGCGATTTTAGCCGAACCGTCGTGTATACCTCATGATTTTGTAACAATTTATTTAGAGAATGCGAATCGTTATATTATAATACGCAGTTAAACTAATTTTATTTCTAAGTAAACATTAGTTGTATTAATACTACATTTTTAGCAAATGTTACAATGTTTTGATTTGATTGCAGCTTTTTGTATTGTGATTAATATGAATTACTATTTATTTATCTCCATCTCCAATGTAAATGTACTTGTATAACGGAAAAGAGAGACACTACTATGAATTAGTTTGTGCATTTTCAATCTGATAAATGTATTCTTTATACCTTTTCTAACTACGTTGACCTCGGGGATGAAATGTTCAATTTATTTCCAAAAGTGGAGTATTCCCATTTCATTCAGTTCTTGGACAACATTCAGAAAATGCCGAAAACATCCTTCAAAGATCCACGATTGGGGTCGACAATTTGCATGCTATGCTAGATTATTGTTCTTAAATATTTTATTTAAATATTTAAAAAATATGACAACAGGTCAGGTCAGCAGGTCAAATGAATATATTTTGCCGGGCTTTTTGCAAGTTATCAAAGGAACGTAAAACTAAAGAGAAACGACCAAGGTTTATTGGAATTTCGTCAAACGCAGGAAACCATCAGCTATACTTTTCGAATGTCTTAAATTATGAAGTGTCAGATCTACTAAAGCTAATTCATTTGAACCACAAAAGGTTCAGTTCAGAACCGTTTTCCAAAAAAGACTTTTCAATTGAAAGAGTTTTACAAATGTTCGATGAGAGATTATACTCGATGTAAATCAGAAAATATTCCGCAATTGAGGCTCTCTACTGCACGACGGAAGGGTAATTTACATTTATTAACCACAATAATTAATTTGCCAACAAGTATGATCAACAGTCTTCATCAATAATTGATTATAATATACTTATTATAATTGATACCGTTAGCATAGCTTTTCATTTTACATAAAGGTTTCCAGTAAAGTCATAAATATTTTATATATTAATATATCTAAGTTATTTTTGTCTAACAACGGGAGAAACCAAAGCGGAATGTTGTAAGCATGCAATACAATGTAGATATTCTTGCTAGTGTTAATTATTGAAGTGTGTGATTAAAAGTGAATGTCGATTATAATAACCTTTGGACAAAGAAAATAGGATTGTCTGCATATTCTTCATGCATTAGTAATTGGTGCTTCGTGACTTCTCTTAATAAACCGTGGCATCATCTCAATTGCTCTACAAAGACAAATGAAGTTTTACACAGTTTTCGAATTTTTGACAAAATATCAAAAGTTGGACAATCCTCGCCTTCAAATTGGACCAACTTATTTTCAAGCCTGTTTTTACTATTTTTTCTAAAAAGTAAAAAACTTTGAATGAAATATCTTAAGACTATCTTGAGTTATCAATTACTTGAACTCTCTCACTCACTCACAGACACACTGACTTAACAATCCCCTGTAGTGCAGTTACGAAAGTTCCGAGAAACATAATAGACAGTGAAACGGACAATGACTCATACAGAACTATAAAAAATTAACATTTCAGTGGGCTAAAGTAGAGTCTTTTCAATTCTTCTCTTTAGTGTCTCTTTCGACTGCGAACTAAAGCTATATTAAATTAATGGCAGAATAATTGCTTCATAAACTACAATTCAATATATATAAATTACTATTTATAATTTTGAACCACGTTAATTTTTCTAAGCAAAGACAGGTAAATAAATTACAACTATGGTTTTACATCAAAGGTATATCATGGTTATCGTGCTTTCTGTTCGAATTTTCTGCACAGAATGCCAAATTCTACCGTTACCACTTGTACATTATGATTTCGACATTGTTTTCTTCCGAAGTGATTTGGCGGATTATGTATTTGAAAAAGTTGTATTCTCACCACGAACCATAATTGTTGCTCGAACTTATAATGAAACGAAATGGAAAGCTAATTACAAAGGAGGATTAGATTACCCAAGTTCATTGTCAAACAGGAATGGAAATATCTGTATGCTAGTAAAACCTCCTGAGAGAGTAATTAAAGATATTGCAACAGTACCTGCTTTATTTGGCAGAGAATGGGATCGACCAAACGAGAAGTTTCTAATAATTAGCACAAAGAATCACTTTGATGAAATCAAAGACAAATTCGTGGATCAATTGAACTGGGAATTGACGACTGCAGTTTATTATTTTATGGTAATCAATTCTAAGGGCGATATTGAAGTACTAACAGTGTCACTATTCACATTCACCAAAGAATTTGCAAGAATTGATTTCACAACATCACATGAACTACAGAGAGGAATGGCAAGAAAAGGTTTACACAGAAATCTTCATAGGAAACTTATTCCTACTCTAGACATAGAAATAGTAGACAATGAAGTTCATGCTGTAAGGCAATGCGCATCGTCACCTTACGTACTTATTAGCAAAAGAATATTTCAAGAATGCCTTCAACAAAAAGTACAGTATCCAGTTATTAAAGAAATGGCTGACTATTTAAATTTCGCAGCAATCTACTACGGCAATATGACATCTTATGAGTATAAATTTTGTGGCCGGATAGCTCCGGAAGACAGTTATGTCAGCCTATTTGACTACGACAGGACAAAAGTCATATATTTAACATTTCCTGGGGAAAGTAAATTCATCTACTGTGTAAAGGAAGAGTCGTATTACGATAAGCCTTTGTCTATCTGGGTGGATATAATGGACCGTAGTGCATGGCTATTATTGCTAATCTGTTGTCTTTTAGGCAATGCACTAATATTTCGATTTACAAAACAAAAACTGACATTTGAATCTATTAGTAACTTCTTCCTTTCCGCCATTGCCATTCTTCTCAGACAAAACCACAACCAAAGGAAAATCCTTCTTTACGGAATTCTATGTTTGACTTTAAATGTTCTTTTAACTCTCTACGAATCTTACATCACAAATGAAGTTGTTGCTCCTGTGGATAAAAAGAGAATGAACAATTTCCGTGAACTAATTCTAAATGATTATAAAATACTTTCTACCATTGGACATCAATATGGACTGAACCATAGTCAAGGATATTATGCAGTGTATCCCTTTTTCTCACAATATGGTATTACCGATAAAGCAAACTCAAGTGTTTATATTCATGATACCGATAAGTTTAATAACAATACGTCTCCACTTTACAACATTGATGAAAAATCTTTGTCAGTCAAGAAACTCATTCTTACTGTTGAGAATTCTAATCCTGGCTCAATTCTTAACTAGAATAGAATAGAATAGAATAGAATAGAATTTTATTTCACTGTATAATTGATTTGGCCCTTGGCCTTTACAATACAGTTATTACAATGTATTATGCATTTACAATTTTCAATTTGATTTTTGAGATTCGCGTTTACAAGTTGAAAAGAATGTAATATAAAAGTACTTTAACTTAAAATTAACCTATGGGAGAGCTTACAGGAATATTAATTGCTATGTTAATTGCTATGTGCTAATTCCAGTAAATGTTTTCTGGTTTTCAGAACACTAATCCAAAAGTTCAGTAATATTTTATACGTACTCTCATTAATCAATGCTAGGTAGGACACAATGTCTTTTCTACTGATAATTTCTGTATTAAAGTTATTAAGCAGAACCCTTCTCTGAGTTAAATAATGCGGACATACAAAAATTAAATGATATGCATCCTCGATATCTTTGGTGTTACATAGAGAACAGTTGTGGTCTTCAGAAGGAGTTTTACTGTACATCATTTTGTGACCAGCTAGTTTTACACTTTTTCCTGCTAGAGTGAAGTAATTTACATTCAGTCTCAGTTGTATTATAAGGACCACAGTCGTCCAACTAATGTCTTCGTCTAAATAACTTTCCCTTTGGATCTTCGTATGTATTTGCTTGTAGTGTTTAAGACTATTACTAGTTTGCATGCTGGCTATGTCGTTTTCAATCATTTTATTTTTAACTTTACCTAAAGCTAGCGTTACTGCTATTACTTTTTCCTTTGAAGATAGAGAGTCAAAATGTTCGTCGAAAATAGAAGAAAGTTCCCATTTTGTAATTATACTCATTCAATTCTTAACTATGTGCAAAAATGTTTTCCCTCACTGAAGTGCTTACAAACAACCGAGCATGCAAATGATGGACCACTTTCATGGACGTTTCGTGATTGTTTTCGGCATGAACTTCTGAATGTTGTCCAAGAACTGAATGAAATGGGAATACTCGACCTATGGCGACGACTTAAATATTTCAGCCCTGAGGGATTGAAATTCTTGGAAAAAGAAAAGCGAGCTGAACGGGAATTTCTGCGCCTTAGCTTTGATATGAAAATTGGTGCAATTGTGCATGTGCTTGGATATCTGTTCATTATTCCCATTTTTATTTTCCTGCTAGAAAGATATTTGACTTTACTTTTTCAAAATGTACGTGCTGTAAACAAATATTTCACTTTTACATTCGCATTTCACTTCCGATCACTACACCTTAGAAGGTAGATATCGTAAAAACGAAATAATTTAATAAAATCTAAAATGATCTAACTAATTCTTCGAAAATCTGAAAATAATCGTCTTAAAACTTTTCCCGACTTCTTCATTCTCATAAACTCCCACATGAATATTTACCCTCTCAAGCTGAGACTTATTATCGTTGATATCCTATTAAGATAATAGTCGCAATAATTATGATTACATAATACCTTTTTTATTTCTATTGCAAACCTCTTCAGAGTTCTTGTAAAAATAATGAGTTCCATATTTGCTCTCTAGTTTTAAGGTACTTTTTTTATATAAAGCAATAAAAGTGCTCCTGAATAGAATTGAATAATTGCAAAAGAGTTAGGGTCGAGGAAAACGGATTAAGCTTCTGTGTGCGTGAATTGCATTGCAAATTATGCAAATAGGTACAAGTGAAAGATAAAAATGTGAATTGTTAAAACAATTAGGAGGTATAATGATGTTATGTAATTACAGGTTGTTTATTCATGAATTACCTCTTCGTCTCTGAGGAATTAGTAACCATCTGAGTATTAGTAGAATTGTGTCCGGAGCCAATGAGACTGGCTATCAAGAACAACAAAAATGGATTTGCAGTTCTGCATTCCTTTTCGCAGCAAAAGATTTATTTATTTACAACTGCGCAGAATATCTCCAAAGAGCATTTACCAAAAAAGCAGTATTTACGTCTGGGACGATTTTATGCAGCTAATTGGCTACTTATCTATTAGTGTGAGATCTGCTAATGTTCAGGTCCAGTCTGTCAGGAGCCTCTAATAGTTTCGATCCGCCTCAAGATTCCGCACAGACACGCTCACAAATGGAAAGATGTATAATTAGGTAGCTAGAATTATGGAAGACACACTTTTTAATAAATGTGCTCGTTAAAACGTGTTGTTTTCAAAGAAGTGACAGGTCCATTAAGAATAGAGCAAAAACCAGAAGGCCTGCCTGTGTGATAAATTCGTTTGCGATCGTCCCATCGATATATAATGAGCGAGGTCCCGGAGTCACCTAAATGGAAATACTGGATTTAAATAAGTAATTACTGATTATGCCATTAATTATTATTTAGTCATAATAATGAATAAAGGGTTTTATTTCGCTAACAAATACAATATTTTCAATGACAGGAAGTTTATTAGTTAACAGAAACAGACCTGAAAACCTGGAGAATCGCACAGACACACTGGAGAATCTGAATGATGCGGTGTAATGAAAATAGGGTTAGCGTTAGCAGACTAATAAAAATGTCTATGTAATTTTATTGGGAAAATTAGGGTACTTTGTCTAAGAATTTTACTTCTATTTTGGTTTGTTATAGAGAACTGGTAGTGCAAACGATCTGCTGATTTTACTAGGATTGTCGGATTCTCTTTTGTAAGGTTTGCGACTTTTGTCAAACATTTTTGTTTTCGATCTTATTTTCGGTTGTTCTTCAGCTGCAGAAGTCAATAACGTATTAACCGATCAACATGTAAAATGAAATAGAAAATATTTGAAGATAATGAAGAAGATAGCAGTAATACTTATTATTAGTTGCTAATAAAGATGTTTGAAAGGATAAGGGATCGAATGGAATTACCTTTAACATTGCAGGCCAATTGGTTCGTCAGAAAAATGACAATTTGTCTTTCCAGACAGTGCAGCATATCCATTTAGAAGATATCTAGATTTCACCAAGTTTTATCCAGAACCTTATGCTTAATATTTCTGACAGATATGCTGTAGATTCGTGAAAGATCGTTTTCTGACACTCGTGGAATTGCTAAATTATGGAGTTTGGACTATCTCGTTTTTACCCAGACTCTCATGCTTAATATTTCTGGCAGATATGCTGTAGATCAGAATATTGCAATGGACGTTGTAATACATATAATACATATGCATATTACAACAACACTGATGTTACATCTTCTAACCGGCGTTGAAAAATTCCGAGTTTGATTCTCGTTTTTTTAATTTTTTATCAATATTTTGAACTAATTGGCGTTAAAATTCGCTTCTAAATTATTTGCAGTTCAGAAGTTTTTTCACTATTTAAAAATATTTTATTTCGCTTATGCTTTATATTTCTGCTTAATATTTTAATACGCATTAAGATGATTTCTGTTAAAACGTATTTAACACGGGCCTAAGCAAACATTAGCTATGTTGTATTCTGACTGGGTTTTTTGCAAAAGTAACAAAGAATTTGACTGCAGTGTTTGTTACTCGTTGATTAATATGAATTATTTTATTATGCACCTCTTCTGTATTTGTAATGCAAAGGAGTAGATACAATTAGTTTGTACATTTTCTACCTAATATAAAATAAGGCAAAATAAAAACTTGATAATGAACTTCTACTCAAGGCTGCATTTCCACTTTTCAATAACTAATTGTTTGTTTAAAGGTCGAATTGCTTCCCTTGACGCAAACTGTCAAAAAGATTTAAATAATGTCATTTTGCAAGAATGCAAATAGCCGATAGGAATACTTAATACATTTACAGGGCGGATCGCCATATAACTCATTTTAATACTCTCATTGTTCCAAGACATTAACACATACAATATTGCATACCCTAAGCATGCGAATGATTGAATTAATTCTGTTGACGCAAATGCAATTCTCTAATTTCCTCTTTTAAGAATCCTTATCTTTATCTAAGAGTCAACCAGAGTAAAAAATATTAGCTTGAAAATATTGTTTAACCATTTCATTTACAAACTCCATTAATACTTTATAATATACTGTAGTAGTAAGTAAAGTTGAAGAATTTGTGAAAATGTGAAGGGTCAATAATTTTATTGCACCAGCAAAATAATCGATTTTCTACAATTGAAGATCGTCATTTTTCCACAACTGTAATCATTTTACCGTATTGGTATTAATTTACCACAACAATCGTCACTTCTTACAAAAGTATTCATTTTTCCACAAGTAATATTGCTTTCCCTATATATTTCATTACTTTTTACCTGTTTTATTGCACATTACTCGTGGTGTACAAAGTATAATCCATGTAAAAAGTAATAAAATACATGCGAAAATCAATATTACTTATGGAAAAATGAATATCTTTGTAAGGAATGACAATTGTTGGGGCAAAATGCAATTCTTATGGTGGTTTCTGTGGAAAAGTAATTATTTTTATGTGTAGTTAAATGCAAATTAACCTAAAGAAAGCATTTTAATTGATAAAACATTGCAATTTATTTGAATTTTCTAAAACCCTTCCAAATGCTTTAATTATACGTTCTAATTTCTTAGAAAGCCCATAAAATTTAATTATACCTTACCCTGTAATATGCAAACTATAATTTACTTTTACATTCTTTATATTGTTGCCATATTATTCTCGTTTTAATGTTCCATGCTGTTAATTGTTATTTATTGTTTACAAAGGTATGCCCATAACCAATTAATAAGCGATTCATATCAAATAGTTGACCACAATGCAGCATTGAAACAAAACATTCGACTTATTGAATTGTTGGTTGAGGTGTTAAGTTGATAGGATCAAAAGGAGCCATACGCTGATTACCATAAATATCCAATTACGTATATCTCCCTCTGCAATGCATTTCCTACCATTTTTATATTGTTTTCAACTGCAGAAGTATGTTTTGCCCTTAGGCTATAGTAAAAGGTAGCTGTCAACAGTGCCGACCGTTTGAAAATTGAGATCTCTTTATTTACGACCACAATACAAGTTCATTAATGACAATTTCTGCCTCTCTCAGCAGGCAGTCTCACAAATTACATACAATGCACAAGTATACAGTAATTATCAGGTGTACATACACAGTTCGATTTCTTATAAATAACACACATACTGTATCTACGATTGTAAAGACATAAAACATGCCGACTACTGACATTTGGCACTTATTATTAAAAAGTTGACTCTATTCGCAATACTTTAAGTTTCAGTCGGTCATCTGGCCTTATGGCAATACACAGAGAAGAATTTCTAGTAATAATTCCTGTAAACCATAATAAAAACTCACTTTGTCATAAAATAAATATTCATTTTACCATGAAATAACTCATTTGCTTCAGAAATATGAGCAAATAATCATAATTCTAAAAAATATTAAGAATTAAAAGCGTTTACCATAATTTAAAATTTAAATACTTTTTTAAATAACAGTTGCCATTCTTTTAATTCATTTCCAGCATGAATATACTATAGACTTGCGATTAATGAATTAAAATGATGATAACTGTTACAAAATTAAGGCATTTTAAACTTAAATTTAGGGTAAATGACTTTAATTAGTGTGGCATACTTAAATTATTGTTCTTTACCTATTTATGAGGCAAATGAGTTATTTCATGGCAAAGTGAGTTTTTATTATGGCTCGATAAATGCACATTTTAATGTTTCGCACTTTATCAGTGCAATCTGCAAGTAATAATAACAAAGTCGTAAAGAAGATTTGATATTACAAATAAACAGCAAACCAAGGCTAGTCTGTTTCGGCTCTTTTTACCTTCATTTACCAATACATTTACTATTTTAACAATAAGTTCTTTCAATTCTTAATTAACTATCTTATTTACCAACTACGACGGGAATCTAATTGTAAATTATGAATTTTGCCTAGAATAATTTCATTTATGGTCTTATTTTGTTATTTATACTGTTCCTGTATCTAAAATGTATTACAAAGGTTTCTGTGTATGTTTTCACAAGTCACAATAAAGTGCGTGACGATAATACTTGAAGGTAATTTCATGTGATATTTGCAAACCTTCGTGATATACAGTAGATATGTTTGGAAATAATAATCTTGATAAAAAACCAGCCCAGACAAGACAGCTAAAATAGTAAATAGTAATATTGGTTATTTAATTGGTGAATGTATAGAAAAGATTATTGACTTAGACGGATCTTCAACTGATAATAATTAATAATATAGAATAATGTGGAACGGAAAAGTCGGGAATCTCAATGTCAGCCAAATTCGTGTTGTGATTACCTTTAACTGACTTGCCAATGATTTTCAATTATTATTTATGTTTGTTTGCCATTATTTGATCATAATAGAGCAAAAAACATGGTTCAGCTCTTTGTTAATTAAGTTAATAGCAAGGGATGCATGGAAATTAATGTGATCTAGAATATTGTGTAATAACCTTATCTTCTGCTGGTGCGATGAAGTATCCTCATCATAAGATTAGTTCTCACCGTGCAAAACTTGTTTTCAGTTCTCTGAATTCGCAAAGTAAAAAAGTTGTTTCTTTCTTCAAGGGTTTCCGTACTGAGTAATACTGGTTCACAAATTATAAATTATGACAACGATAATCGTAAGCAGTCTTTGCTTCCTTTCTACTATTTCTAATTATCACTATTAAATATTACTACTATGCCTCCACAGTTTTCAGAATAATACATTCAATTAATCATCATTTGTGTCATTGTGTCCACATTTTTTACAAACATTAGTATAAGCAGTATGTGGCCGAGATAAATGGATTGTAAACGGGTTTAATTATTTCCACCACGAAAATAATTGGTTTGCCAAGAATTTAAAAGGTTTACAATTATTTTAAACTCCCCGATATTTACAAATAAAAACCTAATGAGTTTTTTCTACTAGGGCACAAATTATTGACTAAAACATTTTAAAGTAGTTAAAAGCTTGTGACAAAAAAGAAATAAATAATACTATCTAATTCTAATAACTAAATATAGACATTAGACTTTTTTCTTCTTTTTATGTGACGCACTTTCCGGAAGTCGAATTTGAAATCTTTGCACCCGAACCACCAATCCTGGGAAGGTCTTGGATAGGCAGTAGCCTAAAAGCAGGAAAAAATATTAAAATCTGCCAAGAATAATTTTTTTATGTAAGACTATCTTAAATAGGTATTTGTCTTTAAGGGTAAACCTAATACTTTTCGTGGCAAATCTATTATCTTTTTGGAAACTTTATACTTTTTTATATTTTAACTCCCAACTAAATAAGAATTCCAGGTTTTTATTACAATGAGATTTTTTGCTGTCCATTTAGGTTACAATTTTACAAAAGAATTTACAAACCTCGAGATGTGAATCGGGATCGTGAAATTGCCAATACTCGCCCTGTTTAAAGAAGTAAGTCCGGCCATTTGGGGCAAGGAAAGCATCGTCTATTCTTGAATCTGGGATTCCTGGCCAATTACTATTGATTTTTTTGGGGTAGATCGAATTGGGATAGCCATCAATAGCATTTTTCTCAAAACTGAATCTCCAGTAACGATTTTTCTTGAAAAAATAAATTAACCCATTCCAGGACCAGATAAAACTGCCATCCAAATGGTTTGGCAAGCTGCGTCATCATTAAAATTTGCAAAACATTTTTATTCATAATTTTTGACAATTATTGAAAAATTTAAAGTGAGATTTTATGCGTACCCTTTAAAATTTCCGGAAATCAATTTGGGGTACCCAGTATCAATTTTTGTTCCAGTGGAGCGCCAATATTGCTTACCCTGTAAACACATTTGCATTAAAATGGAAATTCTAAGCTTATTATTCGGTAACATTCCCCCAGAGGATAAAATTGTATTAACAGTTACTTTTTAAAAATTTTGAAATAATAATCTTTTATTCTCCAAGGAGAACTATATCGACTAATACCAACGTATGGACATTCTCTGTAAAAAATTTGACTAGTTACCATGTAATTAAATTGTGACGTCATCATGAGGAGAATTTCTTAAAGATAGCATTAGAAAGGTCATCCCGGGCACTTAAAAATCCATAAAATTGTGTCAAAACTCAATTTTGCTAGAATTTTCTGAGCTACCACTAACTCTTCGATGCCCATACTGTAGAACTATATGCATTAAGCAAATATGCACCAGTGAAAAGTGATTAAATTCCACTCTGTTGATTAATGTGGGCAAGCCACCCTCAACTTATATACATCATTCGAAAGCGCATTTAAATACAATTTTTTCAAAATTGGTCTCAAGAAAATCGATTAACATTTAGCTGGTCAAAGACTAGGTCGAATAAAGGAGTTTGGGAGATTGGGAAACTGAGAGTGCAGACTAATCTTCAGAAATTTTACTCACTGTGACGTCACAATTCATTTATGAAGAAAGTATCTCCAATTGTCCAAACCTTCATCACTATAACAATATACTAACCTTGGACTAATACGGTGATTTAAATAAAAAAAGGAGAAATTGATGAAAGATTTACTTTGAAAATGTAAGTTTTTCCGTTGGGAACTGTGAGAACTGTGTCCACAGGACCTTTGACCCCCTTGAAAGTCTGGTTAATTAACTTGGGATACTCCTCACTGATTTTTCCTCCCATTTTATCCAATCGGAAGTAATAAAAACCTTTGAAAATATAAATGCGCCCGTCGGGGAAAGTTGAAATGGCATCAATCGACGGATCGACACAAAGATCCGGTTTGGATTTGGAAACCACATCTTGGATACCTTGCATTTTTACTGGATGCTTCACATTTCCTTTGATCTCCGACTCTGTAAACTTCGGTCCGTATAACCTCTTTAAAAAGAAAATTAATTCATGATTTTCCGAGGAAAGAAATTCTTTACAGTAAATGGAGAATTTGAAAAAAATGGAAAATAATAAGAAATTCGAAAACTATGGGAAATAATGAAAAATTCAAAAAATAGGGAAATAATGGGATATTTACAAAATATGGGAAATAACGGAAAATTCGAAAAATATGAGAAATAATGAGAAATTCAAAAAATATGGGAAATAATGGAAAATTCAAAAAATATGGAAAATTCAAAAAATATGGGAAATGGAAATACCTGAATAGCGTTAATATCGTCACTGTGTAATTTAAGTTGACTTTTGAATCCCTGGTACATTAAGTACATGACTGCATCCTTTTCCATGGAGTGCCCTAACCCCAGAGAGTGGCCTTTAACAAAATATTCCACTCAATATTAAAAATCAAAGTTCATAAATAAACGCATCCTTTCTTGATAATTGTATTGTTAGGTTTACCAATTTCGTGAACAGCAACAGTACGAAGATTATGACCTCTTCTTGTGTCAGCAGTCCATTTTTCATCGTCGTCCAAGTGAATATCACCTCGTTCAGGGTAAAAAGCATGGGCCAAAGTGTTACTGGGGCCGTCAAAAGATTCTTCATCTCCGTGGTCACCTTTCACAAACTCAACTTCGATATCCGGCTAAAATAAATATTTTACAAACATTCGTGTTCATAAGATACTTTCTAAATTACCATCCAATTTTGTAATTTTAAAGTGCTGGAAAAATAATGGAAAACTTGAGAATAAAACGGAAATATTTGAAAATAAGAAGAATATGGGAAATGTGAGAAATATGGCAAATTTGGGAAAGTAAATTTTAAAAATATTTTAGATATGGGAAATAATGACAGGAAAAGTGAAAAAATTGAAAAATAATGGAAAATGTAGGAAATAAATTGTAATAGAAAATGTAATAAATATGGAAAACCCTGTAAAAGGGGAAATAAAGTCCGAGAAAACTGAAACTTTGCAATCACCTTTCCTTCCCAGATTTTCTTGAAGGTTAGGTTGGCTTCTCTTTCCCAATATTTGAATGCCAAGTCGATTTCCTTTTGTAGTGTCTTAGGTTTCAAACTTGAAGTTGCGAAACGAGTGACCCTGTATGTTAGAACCCGTTTACTCCAGCGAACTCCTGGAGAAGATTCACTTCTCTTTCGTCGGACTTTATTATTTCCAAGTTCGTCTCCCTGTTCGATTCTCTCGTCTCGATTTCCACATCGAGGTCTGTTCATCATTTTCACGGTCTCTCGATTCAGTTTTCCGTTTGGCTTCAAGTGAACCGCATCTTGGAATTCCTTCACTGCTTCCCGGGCTTCTCCCAACTCCACCAAACCATTGTCCTCTCTTTCCGCATCCAAATATCCGAAATGGGCCAAATACTCCTACACAACCAATTAACAGTATTATAGTATCACTCATAATGCATATCTAATACCTTGAATACAGAGCGGTTCAACTGAAAATATCCATAGGAGATCCAGTTTAGAAGGAAATATAGTGGTTTTTGTGTACGTTAGTTTTCAATTTTTGTGTCAAGCCAAAAGCACGCAATTTAAATACACCTGTAGTTCCTTATACACTGTAAGTGTCCTATGGATGCTTTTAGGTGAAACGCTCGGTAGGTATTTTATTTACGCTTTTGCAATATTTTTCCAAATCATGTCTCACTCCGAAAAGCATTATTCCTCAACTTTTATAATTAACAGTTCAAACTTTCTTGGTGATTTTCTGCAAATTCTAATGGCCTTCTCCAAATTCTAAAAGATTTCTGCAAACTCTATAGCCTTCTTAATGCTTTTCTGCAAATTCTAACGGACTTCTCCAAATTCTAAAGGATTTCTGCAAATTCTGTACCCTTTTTAATGATTTTCTGCAAATTCTAACGGACTTTTCCAAATTCTAAAGGGATTTCTGCAAATTTTGTACCCTTTTTAATGATTTTATGCAAATTCTAATAGTTTTTCCAAATTCCAAAGCCTTCTTAACGGTTTTGAAGTCTTCTTAATGATTTTCTACAAATCTAAGCCGTTTTGTCAATTTCAGAGTGGTTTTCTTTAACTGAGTGGTAAACTACGCTGTATGTAAAGGACAATATATTCTACGTGTTATTCTGTATGGTTTAATAATATACTTTTGAATTTAGGAAAGATGAGCCTAACAAAAAATCTAGAAAATGCAATTTGATACTAGATTCGTGTAGAATTCCTACATGCACATGTCTAAATGCATAGCTAATTAAGCCTTATTGTTCTCTATGCACGAAATATTAGACAAGTAAAGTATAGTAAATAACAACTAAAGAAAACAGTCAGTAAATATTCTAAAAATAATTTGTTATCTTGCTACCACTTAAATAAAATATTACCATAATAATATTTAGCAGATGGATATGAATAACATTAACAATAATGTATAAAAAATGGATTATGATTAGCAGTGGTTGGAAACTAAGTTGACGTGAGGATTGGCTTGAGAATGGGTCTAATTGACAGGATACGGAGGAAAAGAGACAAGGTTGGAGTAGAAGTGATTAAGAGATTGATTGATGGACATAATAGACAGCTTTCGATTCAAAAGAGCAATTAAAAGAACCAGATGATTTTCAATTGATATAAATTGTCTGGGAGTCTGGAAGAAAAAACTTGTAAATTGTGTTTATTGTGTTGTGCAGAAAGAATTACGGATTGTCTACATGCTTAACGTCCCCTTTGATCATTTTTCTTGTTTAGATTTCTGTTTCTCCTCAATCTTATCTCAATGAGTAATCTGAAACTTCATAATTATCTTCTGCAATGACTGCTCTAAAGGTCCTGTGTGATGATGGACAGCTTTCCTATGTCTCTACAAGACTTATACAACTTTTGTCTTTCATTTCTACTTTGTCAGCCTGCTTCGCTGCTTTTTGCATTGTAAAACCACAAGACGAGTACCTTCACTTCTTGCATAACAATTACCTAAGAATTGCCATCTCCATCTGCTCTATGGATAGCATTATAAAATTACAGTTCACGTTTTTCTATGTATAAGGAACTGATATTAAAGGAAATTTTTATTACTTTGAAAATTTTGTACTTATTTATAGATATTTTGGCAATTTTTAAAAATTTTGGTCACTTTTATCAAAATTTTGTAACTTCAAAGTCATTTTTGGTACTTTCATGGATACTCTGTTTAATATAAGAGTATTTTGTCTACTTTTAAGGAAAACTTGATTGATATTTGTGAACACTTTGCAGTTACTTTATGGAAAATTTGTATATTTTAATAGAAAATGTAGATACTTTATGAAATATTTGTGTACTTTTATAAAAAATGTCGTTACTTTATGGAAAATTTGTATATTTTAATAGAAAATGTAGTTACTTTATGGAAATTTGTGTACCTTTATAGAAAAAGTAGTTACTTTTAGAAAATGTGTGTACTTATAAAAAAATGTAGGTTACTTTATGGAATATTTGTGTACTTTTATAGAAAATGTAGTTACTTTATGGAATATTTGTGTACTTTTATAGAAAATGTAGTTACTTTATGGAATATTTGTGTACTTTTATAGAAAATGTAGTTACTTTATGGAATATTTGTGTAATTTTATAGGAAATGTATTTACTTTATGAAACATTTGTGTAATTTTATGGAAAATGTAGTTACTTTATGAAAAATGTGTGTACTTTTATGGAAAATGTAGTTACTTTATGGAATATTTGTGTACTTTCCGGATTTCCTTATGCACAGAGTAAACTGCAGTTGGTAAGGAAAATTCTGTGCCGAAGTATGACTTATGTTTATGTTAATTAAAATTAATAACTTTTATTTACGATACTCTAGACTGATTCAGACATTCACCAATTAGGTATACACTGTACACTATTACTATCTAAGTTTTTGCAGTGTCATCGTAATTCCGCGTGTTCCAAATACCTTGACTTGTTTTTTGCCACAATTACGACCAAATGTTGTTTTGTTTCCACGTTTTTACAAGGTAAATAGGTTTATGATCAGAATGGTACTGCAAATTACATACTGCTTCAGATTAGTAGAGATCCATTCGTGTATTATTACATGATAACACTTCCACAACTTATATCTAAGCCACCAATTGCCATTCTAACACGAAAAATCAATTCAGGTAGCCGTGCATCCCTTTGTTTGTCATTTCAATGTCACGCCACGCCACGCCACTCTTACATTATTACACAATAACAAAAATGACCTCTATCTTTGTTTGCAACGGAGAAAACGTTCAACACAACCCAAATATGTGCAAATTCTAAAGGAGGAAGGAAATGACACTGAAGAAATGGTATTAAAACTTTCTCTTTGTCATTTTTCCTAATATTATTACGTAACATATTGGAATTTCCACTGAATTAGTACAAGACTTATTGGAAATTACATAAATTGCATAAATTATGCAAATTAAATTCAAAAGATTAAAATCAAATAATCTGAAATTGAAAAATTAGCTTCTATAGTCTCTGCAATTGGATATTGAAGTAAAATTCTTCAGTAACAATGCAAATTAGTTTTCTTTGTGAGTTTATATATTTTTATTATTGTTATTGCCTCCTAGAAAGATCCAGCACGAAACAGATTTTTTCACTGCTTATATAAGTGAAGAAGAACTGCACGGCAGGTAAATGTAATTTTGTTTTAATTAGCATAACAGAATTCTAGCATGATAATTAAGTAATAATTGCGGATAATCCAGTAAAGTAATTATTAGGTACCAAAGGCCGATGCATTTACGAGGTAAGCATTTGCATTGCAATAAAATGGAAATTCTGACAGTGTAACCCTTTCGTTTTCCACATTTCAACAATTTTTATTTCCCTACTCGTCGAACAACACCATTTTGCAACCATTACTCTCATGTTCATGTTCATAATAAATTATCCCTTCAAGATTGCAGAATTGCAGTAATACTCCAGTAACTTCTCTCTGTAACCTGTTCCCAACAATTTGAAATCTATGAATAACCTATATTTTACGTAGAACTGTCTATCCACATTAACTGACATTCTATTTGCGTAATAATTGTACACCCTGAACACGGAACATCCTTTCCAAAACATTGTTCGTAACCTTTAAGGACCTCTACTACTTTAAAAATCAGGAAAACAAAATTATTATTCCCATAAATCGTGGAAAACCTGAAATTGGCAAAACTATTCAGTTATTCTAGTATTTCTGATGCACGAATAACAAGGTACTCAGTTTTATGCGCCTAATCATGTTATTACAATTTCTACCTTAGTTATTCTCATGATCATTGATTACAGGTGAGTAAGTACTTAAAGAATTTTCCTGAACTCTTAGGTACTATTTATTGCTTATTAGTCACAACAATATTCCACAAGGCTGCACAATCACTAATTACTAATCACAGCGATCATAACAGTAGTGAGGTACTCTGTGAATCATTATATGAATCGAATATTTGCTCACTTTTTAAAGTGGTATATGACACTTCTTATCTATCAGGTAGAAATAATCCCTTTATCTTCTTATTATTCATCAAGAAGTCTTTGACTGATAGAATTGTCGACCAATTTCTGATTCCTTTAAAATAGATTTTATTAATTGCGTCCACCCAAGACCCAAGGCTGGTGTAACGATAGTATTTTTCTGTAAGGTTGTCTCAAGCAAAATTTGTAATTTAAAATTTCATTGTTTTGCAGTGGAACTAAATTTGGAGAATTAAGCAGCACAACATATAAAATCTATGGATTTTATACGTTGTGCTATGTAAATCTGAAATAAATAATTTGAAAAAGCAGAAATCTTGAGTTTAAAATTTTTGCATGAGACAACCTTATAGGAGATTCAGCCAGAGACCAGCCTTGCAGCCTTGGCGACCACCTTGTAACTCCTGTCACTCTCAGTCAATAAATATTGTAGACATAAAGATAATACTCTTATCTCTGTCATGTTCATGTAAAAACATAAAACTCAAAGAATGAACCAAACAGATAAAAATGCAGGCGTCTGTGGGACGGTACGAAATTTTTATATTTCTGGTACAGTAATTCACTTACCATATATTTCTGAATTTCAAGCTACCTAACTAATTAATCTGTCAATAATAGTGATGAGTACCCTGAAAAACTTGTTTATCAGTTAGGATACGATGTATGCAGTTTCTTTTATGGAGATAATAATCGTCAGATATAATTGGATTAGTACTCAAAAGATAATGTCCATATTTACTATCCCATTTATGACGCACATATTGATAACATGATTGCCATTACAGACAAACTAAAATAATATGCGAATTAAAAAGTGCATAGAAAAGTGTTTTAGGACAAGGACACACAAAAATAGTTTGTCCTACGTAATATGCAGATATTGCACTATAAGAATTACTAATCTGTCATTTTCTGTTATTTATCTGAGTAATTATTTGCATAATTGCAGATATCCAGGAATTTCGATTACAATTTCAAGTGCATCGATTACAATTGCAAAAATTAATGTTGTGATGAGTCAAATTTAATCGTGGAAAAATTTACTAACCCCTGAAAAATTGAAAAGTGACTTACAAGAGCATCTCCTTCGGTTTCGATCCTGTAGGGACTGCTACTGTTGACGAAGATCAGGAGAACGATACCGAAAATGAGGAAAAGTTGCGAAAATCTTATCATGTATTCAGAATGACACTGTTTACCCAAGATTTTCCTCATTTCTTCCCTCCCTTAATTAGTGGAGCACGTTTTCGTTAGCACTTGTTGTTTCTATTTAATAAAATTGCAGTAAAATTTTAATAAAATTCAATAAAATTTCACACAAATGAAATTTACACTGAATGCATGATCTGTTATCAGTAATTTCTTATGAAAACTTCGTTTCAGGACAAAATTGGCGTAAATTTTGTATTTTCAAGAAAAATCGGTTGTTATATTTAATTATTATACCTTTAAATTAGCTCTAATTTGCAAAAATTAGCACCATTAAACTTTAAAATCACTCGCAATTAATCCTGTAAAACAAAGTAATGAATTTTGTTTATCATCGCACAAACACGAATACACTATCACTAAACGTTTTATATCCACGATTATTGGAGTAGTCGTCCCCCACACACGAATTTGAATGAATTTGTGAATTCACACATAATCTCTGAGAGATAATCCGAATTTGTGTCGAGAACAGAAAGGATGAATGACGTATGTGGTCAAGAAATGATATTTCTTGTGTTAGGTTATATAAGGAGTAACTAATGGCTTTATAAGCTTATTGAGATGATCAGGGATTGCGTTAACTATGGATGAGTTGATAGGAATGACTCTACAGCAGAATTGCACTTGGGTTTTGAGCGAGCAGTCAAGTGTGTTCAGATGCATCAATGCCAAGCCAAATAGCTTTAAGTACTGAAGTGTACGCTCTTCAAGTTCACACAGAATACTGAGAAACTCTGAATGCTGGCTTGTCCTCGAAAACAATTATGGTCAGAGTAGCCGGTCCAGTTCCACAATTCTTAGTGGCTGGACAAGAAGATAATTAATATGACAGTTACAAAGAAAACGTTTACTAAGAATTACTTGTCATGTAAGAAGTGAAAAGGATTCTGGTGGCTCTAACCATTAAAGTTATCGGTTGCCCTCAAATGATAAGTCATTTTACCCCAATAATAATCAATTTACCTCAGAAACTGGTGCTCATCAGAAGAAAATGCAGTTTTATTTAATTATTACGTTTTCCTTGTTTTAAATACTTTTCCACACTTTTAATTACATTTTTCAAACTTAAATTGTTTTTTTTATGTTTTTAATTACTTTTCTCACATTTTTAATTACTTTTTTCGCATTTTAATTACTTTTCTCGCGTTTTTAATTACCTTCCTCGCATTTTTAATTACTTTTTTCGAGTTTTTAAATACTTTTCTCACACTTTAATTGCTTTGTCCAAATTTTTACTTGCTTTTTTCACATATGTAAAACAAAATTCGCAATTGAAAAGGAAGTGCAAAAGTAATGAGATATGGAAAAATCAACATTCCATGGAAAAATAAACATTTTTCGTGGAAAAATAAATATTCCTATTGTAGTAGTGATTTATTGAGGCAAAGTGATATTACTGTGATATAATATATTTATTGTAAAATTGCAATTTTTCTTTAGGGACCAGGGATTATTTTTGGTATGGATTAAAATAATGTTGAAAAGGAATTAGTAGTGTCAAATGCTAAGTGAGGATTATTATTACCAAGAATTGGCTAGGAATCAAGAGTGAGAGTTAAGAAGCGAGCAGTGAACGATACGGTAAACAACCGAAAGGGAAAGATTTGAGAAACAAATTGGTTAATCCGCTTTAAAGAGGAATAGTAACTGCCGCGCCTAACTTTTAATGGGTTGGCTAGTCTGTCTGTAAACACAATGAGTACAAGTATAATGCACTGTACGCAATAATAAATCGTGCTACGCAGATTAGTTAATACTCAAATCAGTTCTGATTACCATTTGGCTCTGCTAAACACATAAACACCGCAAATACTACAAAAAACTACTTTAAGCAAATAAGCAGACAGATAGTAATAAGTCTGGCGCTACGAAACTCAAGTAGAATGTGGCTTTGCACGGATTCTCTTCCTGGAACACTTTGCCCATTTACAAGAAATAATCCACACCTAATCCAAATTACTTTTTAAACCGGTTTATATGGGTTCCTGTGAAAATGCAAGTTTTTTCTATACCATTTTTTAAAGATTTTAAGGGTCCCACCAAAGTTTTCAGGCAAATTCTATAATTAGTGCCGAATTTCCTACTTACCACCAAAATAGAACCCATAAAAATTAAAAATCCAAGGTTTATTTTCCATTAATTACACTATAAATATATGCTTTCTGTCTGTCCGTCTGTCTGCTGGTGAGGTATCCACAATAACTCGAGAACAGTCTAAAAATTTTCCCTGAAATTTTCCAAGGATCTTCTAGAACCTAAAAATACGTTCCCTATCAAAATTGGACCATTTTTAACCTTCAAGAAAAAATTGAAAACCCCTAAAAAACTTTTTTCAAATATTACACTACTTATTTACACCACCAGTTATACCGGTTTACTTCGTATTTACATTACTTAAGTAATATCAACTAGTTTGTGTCTTGTCTGCGGGTATTGTGTAAACGAATGATTACGAATTGTCCGGTTAAAAGTCAATAATAATATTTGCAGTAGTTACACCTCTAAAATTTACAACACTACACAAAAATTTCCATTTAATCAAACCGCGTAGGATTAGTGAGGAATGAAGTATAGAGATTTAGCACAAACAGAAAACGTGATAAGGTAATGTATTATTAACCCACCTAGGCAGTAGTAAGTAATAGTGGACTAGTTCTAGATGATTGTTGCGAAATTCCTGGACCTATAGTAAAATAGTTTGGTTGAGACTGAATTGTTGGGAGGAAAGGGTTAGAAACCAGAAAACCAAATATTAAAGAGAGTTGTAAAAGTAAAAGAAGCCACGTCCGTTCTCTTTGTTAGTTTGATGCTCGATTGCAGAATATATTGTATTGGACATAAATGTCGTGGTTTATCTTATCTTGCTGTCCTGAGTGTTCTGTCGTCTGTCTCTTCTCTCGCAGGCCAAGCCAGGCTACTGACATTTGAAATAAAAAATCCAGTGTGTACGTAAATAAGTACCTAAACTTACAATACATCCGAATGCAAATAATAATACACATAAATATCTTAACTGTATATTCATTCTGCTCCACTTACGATCTGCATTTTTACGATTCCGGAACATGTGTGCAGCAAAATAGCAAAAAGCAAATGAATGGAACATGGAACGTTGCACTTGTTGCAATTATGTCTGAATTTCAGTTACACTCCACTCCACATATGTTCCAGACAAAAAATTCATGATTCACTCACAGGACTTCCGAAACTGTCACACTTTGCAGTGTCACGGTGCCACTTTCCAAAAATTGCAATGACAACTCAAATTGAACTTGGATTTATTCCTAGTACGAATTAAATGACTAATCATAATGTTATCCCCGAAAATTCCTGTATTATTCCCTACTTGTTCATTCTTTTGCAACAGCATGACTTTTCTTCATTGTTCCGTCCATCCATGGTCATGGCGAATTTATTCAGTAGTTATTGTTCGTGATGTGATGCATGGCATTGCAACTTTTTTAGTCACCAACTCAGTTCTAATTTATGTGACGTGTACTTTACGAGTTCTAGGATCTCATTATTATTTATTAGAAAACTCGAAATAAATAGAATTCCAACCTATCCTCAAACCATATCGTCGCCCATACCGTCGAAAACGTTAATAAAGGAAATACCTGAGGAGTAAATTCCTTGTGAACATCATTTTTATGATTTTTCACGGTTTCAAATAGAATTTTACTTATTTCGCCCCTGAACTGATGGGAAATGTCTTGAAATATTAGAGAATGTAAATAAATATGTGTCACGCAGTATTTTTCTTATAATATTTTAGGGGTAGCTCAATTCACGGTCCATTTATTAGTTAAATTCAGTTAAACGGTTAAACTGGTTATTATTTTCATTAAATATTAGTTATTTCCTGAATTATTCACTAAGAAGACTCTATTTTCATTTTGCATACGTTTTGATGGGG